>LTAE01006576.1:0-10794 GCA_001647135.1 Pontederia paniculata
GATCATTCAAAACATTCTCGGGATCCTAGATTCAACACATCGGTCGTCCGCCAATCCTGCGGTCATCCGATCCTCAGCCTTCATCAGCTCAGACAAACTCTTGGGCGTCCGCTTGTCTTCTCTCCAAGACTCCGGACGTCCTTTATCTTCACTTGATGTCAACCGATTGCCCGCACTCAACCTGCGGTCGACCACCCATCCTCCTGCCTTCTGCTTTGGTCGTCCACTGTCTCCACCGTGAGTCCTCTAGACGTCCACTCTCAGCCTTGGCAGTCCATTGGTCGTCCGTAATCCAACCTCGGACGACCTCTCCTCTGCTTAGCCAAGACTCCTTCTTCGACTAAGTCTTTACCGAGCGTCCACTTCTCCTTGGACCGCCCACTATCCAATGTTTGGTTGTAGGGGTGTTGCCTTCGATCGCCCATTCCTCATTATCGGGCGACTTCTCCAGTTAAGTATTTTACTACGGTCATCCTTCCTTCATATTTGATTGACCGATCATCCTTCTCCTCACCTCCATATATTTATTTCTCCTTTAATGTTGGTCGACTGCTTCATATGCTTAGGACGACTGCTTCATATGCTTAGGACGACCATTGCACACGTAGTTCTTCTGATATATCTTCCATGTGCACAGGTCGTCCATTCCTTCAACTCTGGTCGACCTATCAACTCTGAGCTTGAACATATCCTGTTATAGAAATCAGCTCAACAAGTTCATCAGTATAGACTAAGTTCCCTTACAAATTTGTGATCATCAAAACACTCTTGGGATTCTAGATTCAACAAGTATGTGACTTCAAATGTTATTAAAAGAGTTTCTTTATTATCTCAATATAATCCATAAATGAAAATTCCCCTAAAGAGTTTTTGATGATCTCAATAAAATCGTAAGTGGAAAAACATTAAAAAGAATTTTTAGCGAACTCAATAAAAACCATAAGTGAAAATTTCAATAAAAATTTGTAATCTCAATAAAACCATAATTGAGAAATTATTAAAATAATCTTTTATGATCTCAATATAAATTATAAGTGGTAAATTCAATAAATAATTTTTGGTGATCTCAATAAAATCATTAATGAAAAATTCAAAAATATTTTTTTTATGATCTCAATAAAAATCACAAGTGAAAAAACAGTGAAAGAGTTTTTGTTCATCTCAAAAATAAAAAAAAATCATAAACATATTTGATATAAAAAAGTTGAAAATCAATGAAAGACAACTAACTTATGACGGAAACTCTAAACATGCTTATAAATTAGGTCAAATTATCGTCACATTTCAAAATTGATTTAGCAAGCCCATTGACAAAATGTATCTCAAGAATAAAAAAAAGTTATAATAAAAAATTTATTGCTAAAATAAAAAATATGGTTATTCAATGACGTAAACCCAACCTTATTTTAGTATACCACTAGTTTTATGATCCAAAGTTATATAATGATTGGGATATTAATATTATGGACTTCTTATCATATATGCATATGTAAAAGCACTAAGAAGTATAATTTAGTGAATGTTAAATATGCATAATTTAAAATAATGAGTTTATGCTCTTAATGGATCAATATATCTTATCATAGTGATTCCACCAACATGAGTATTTGAGTGGTGCATCTTCGATCAAAAGTTTTAGAGGTTTTATTCTTGTGAATATTAATGAAGTCTAGGACGAGCATATGGCCAAGTGCTAGAGCAAAAATAATATCTTTGTTTGGTACATACTTGAGACCCTTTGGTATCCAAGGCTACTAGCATCTGACTAATCTAGAGTCGGGGTAAAGAGCAGAGTAGAACGATATTATCCTTTTCAAATTGGCAACTCCAGGATAATTTCTTTTATTTGGATAAGGTTTAATTGCGGGTATAATTTTTTCGATTTTAATTAAGGAGTCAAGGTTCAATCGATGAGACACCTATCACTTTGTTATTACTTTAAAAATTATATTATTCGAAGGTTTAAGGGCGATTTTTCTTTGCACAAATCATATAGCTTACAAAACATCTTGTAAATTAATGAGAATTTTCGAATAATTTTGCAACTTTTGTATTGCATAATTTATAAATTTGTTCTTATTATGTTTATGCTTATATTTACGTTATTTGTTCATATTCATGTAAACATATTTTCACTTTATAAAGGGTGCATTTTATTAAAGCGCATGTTCTTTGAATGAAAAACAACTAAGTGCATTTTTTGATGAATCAATATTTCAACCTTATAAATAAGCATCCACTTGAAGTAATTCAAATGAGCAATGAATAAATTGGAATGACTTATTATAAGAGGATTAAAAAAAGATAAAGTTTTATAATCCATTTTCAAATTAAAGATGTAAGAATTTTTTTAACATTGTTAGTCATAAATTTTATAAGGCTTCATTATATCATTGAAGAATATCACTTTTAAACTTATAACAACTAATTGAGGGGAGGAATGTTTGTAACGCCCCGAACCCACCGCCGTGACGTCACAAGGGGTTGATGTTAGAATATTATAAATATTCTTGTTATGTGGTCAAGGTTATTAGGAGATATTTTAATTAAGATGATATTCTAATCCTATCTTTGTTTAATTAGATTATTTCAATTAAACCTCTAGTCTTATCTTAATTGGATTAAGTTGTTTCAATTAATTTCTAACATAATACCAATCGTTCATCCGATTATTTGATGGAAGTACCAGATTAAAGTTAAATAATTATAAATTGATCCTCTATCTGGCATTAGGATTATAGCATAGATTCATCCCTAATTTCTGTAATATTATGACGGAGCTAAGGGAGAGAAATCAATTTATGGACCTCGATGTCTTTATCTTTCAGATAAGATATTTTATTTATTGTGAGATTTATTTTGTTCAACATCGTGTATGTTTTGATCTAGATTAAATTTATTGATTAACATTAAATTTTAGATCCTTAAGAAAATTTACATATGTTATTGATATTCTACACATTCAAATTCAAACTCTATGATATAATGATCAAAATAAAACTAACTCTTGAATTTGTGATTTCGGCATGAGCTTTGCTAAAAATCTATCCATGCATCATGTACACATAGAAAATAGGGCGAAAATTGAATCATATATCATCATCAAAGTAAAATTAATCAAATGTAAATGAGGCAAATTCCCCAAATGAGAGACCATGATCCTCCATCAAACTAATAATAAGATAGGCACAAAAGGATTCATGAAAAAAATAGGCTAAAGTTAATGTTAATGACAAGAAATGAAAGAATGTAACTTATCCTCTTCAATCTCTCACTCACAATCCTAATTATCAAAGATCATGCAATACGTGAATCATCTCTCTTCGAGGAGCATCACCTTCTCATCACTTGCAAAATATTAAGAAATAACAAAATAGAGGGGTGAACATGAAGAGCTCAGTTATAAAGATTTCACAAAATAAAAAAAAAAATCAGAAAACAAATCTGAATGGAAATCCAATCTCGAAAATTTCTCATCAAGTGCCAAACATATCATATGCTTATATCATAGCTTATTTTATAAGAAAATACTTGCAAACCATATGCAAAGCGAAACATGATATGCATGATCTATATCTATGTATTATGACACCACATCATCAATCACGAGTAAATCATCACGCCTTGTCCGGGAGGTCCAACGACCTGCACAACATATGCTACGTGTCCGGTCAAAAATCCAGTCTCATCCCATGGGAGGTCCAATCACCCACACAACATAGATCCATGTCCGTCAAAAGGTCTCGTCTGGTCTCCATAATCAACCATATAAAAAATTACATCATCCTTCATGAGAGGTCAAATAACCTACACAAACATCACTCGTGCCTGCAAATTACTCTCTCGTCATCATGATCTAGCATACAAATATCACATCATCCTTCATGAGAGGTTTAATATCTCGCACAACCATATAGTGCCCGCAAATGACTCTCGTAACTATGATTCATTATAAGTACATCACCTTGCCACCACAAGTCCTCTTCTTGTGCCCGCACAAGCCTCCATTCATGCTCTATTGCAAATAATTGGAGATGCGATACAGGGACGAACCCAGAACGAAAAGTTAGGGGGACGCCAATACTTATAAAAGTAAAATAAAAAAAATTGAGGAGGACCAAAAATTGAATCCTAGACCTCTACCCAAACCCCCCTAACCACTACACCAAATAAATACTCTTGCTCTTTTTTAGCATTTATTTTATATATTGATTGTGTCTACTAGTATATATATACTATATTACTCATAATTAAGATATAGATTTTCACATAAGATTTCAAAAAAATACAAGAAATTGATTTATTCATACCTTAAAGTTTTATTATATATCATTTTAATTTTTTTAATTGTTTTTATTAGTTATTATGTATAAAAAAAGATTGTTTGTCAATAATTTTATGATGATTTATTAAAAAAATTGCATGAAAAGTTTGAATTACGTTGATTATTGCATACTTAACTTAAGGATTTAACGAAGGTGCTGTCTAGTTAAGTCGGTAATACTATATTACCTATCTTATTAATCGTGGGATGCTAAACATACGCTATGTCTAAAAACTTATAATAATTTTTTTTACGAGAGATAATATTTTATATTAACCTTATATCTAATATCTTATTATTGATAAGATATGCAATACCGTGTTACCTACTTAACTAAGTAGCATATTCATTATTTTCTTAATGTAAAATTTTATATATTGAATACAAAAATCATTGACTTTAAGATTTTCATATTTTTGTTAGGCATAAACTTCTTTTATTAGATAAAAGCACAAACTTTTCTTCTATGCATATTTAACATATATTGAACTTGATGTGATAAATTCATATGGATAAGTGGAACCTAAATAGTAAATATTATCTGTATATAAAACTATACAATTATATCATTGGATAGACCTATAAAGTATTATTTTCTTAAAAAGCATTATTACGAGTTTCATCATTCAACATTTTGTACATCACATCTACCTCATTTTATTTGTTGAACAGTTTTATTTTCTTATATAATATAACTGACAATATTGATCATTATTCATATAAAAATATATAACATGTTTTTTTTTTCTATCTAGCTATATATTACTTTTTAGTATAAATGATATTATATAACATTCGCTTACTCATGTAATTTAATTATGACAGATATAATTTTTTAAAATATTACAAGATTAAAGAGAAAGAGAAGAATAAAAAGTTTTTTTTATGGATATTAAAAGTTTGAGCTTTTTGGTCCCCTTAGACAAAATTTAATAAAAAGGTTAAAGTTCCATGTTTTTATTTAATAAAGAAAGTTTGATCGAAAGGTTTTAGAGGTGAAAATAAGCCTCATAGTTTTAAAAACAATTAAGATGATAAACGAAAAAAAAATATATATTCATTAATAATGAAGAAAGTTGTGTTCAAACTGTGAAAATTTGGTTTAGTTCAACAAAGACCCAAAATCAATCCACCCAAAACACACCCGTAGAGCGTAGCCGTGCGGTGCTCGACTCACCAACTCTCCGCCTCCTCCCCCCGTCTCCATCGCCTTCGCCTTCGCCTTCGCTTCGGAGGCCGCAGCGCCCAAAACCCTACAGCGGCGGCGGACATCTCGGCGCCCGACGCAGGCTTTCTCTCTCTCTCTCTCTCGCTCTCTCGCCCGTTCCTTGCCCTTCTCGAGAGTAAGGAGACCCTTCAAACCCCTACAACCCAGATCCTTTTACCAATTGGAAGTTCTCGCTGCTTTCCTTTTTTACATTTTCGTCCCGGGTCGAACCAATTCTGTTCTCGTTGTTCGTAGAGATGGCGCCAGAAGAGGAGAGGCTTGCAGCCGTGAGAAGCGTTGGCGAGGAGGTTGTCGACGAGGAGGAGCTTCGGAGCGTGCTCGCGAGTAAGCCGAATCCGGTCGTATTCCATGCCGTTGTTCCTTCCGGGCGGATGCCCATTTCACAGGTACTTTAGAAAGTCCGAAATTTGGATCATTTCTAGCCATTTTTCATATATTTTGTTCCGGTTTTCACTGCCAGATGTTTTCAGTTTCCACCATTTTTGTTTTTTGTTATTACAGGGCATATTGACGGCAATGAAGCTGAATGCGCTCACTTCAGCCGGGTGCAGCGTGAAAATATGGATAGATGACTGCCTCGCGGAGACTAACAATGAGCTGGGCGGCGACATGAAGAAGATTCAGAAAGCAGCGCATTCATACGTTGAGATTTGGAAGTCTCTTGGTGTGCATCTTGAAAAGGTGGAATTTTTATTTGCCTCACAGGAAACAGAGCTCAGAATAGAATACTGGGAAAAGTTGATGGATGTGGCAACGAAGAATTTTGTGGACGACGTTGAAAGGTTTGCATCTGTATTTGTCCAGGCTAAGCCATGAAATTTTAAGAAGTGTCATAAAGTTAAATTTTACTAGCTTCATTGCGAAAATTGAGTGATATATATATGGTTGGGCAGGTCTTTTCAGGTTACAGGTCAGAATGCGGAAGACGTGTTGTCCGCTGCACAGATTATTCATCGTTCTAGGCAATGCACTGATATTTTATTTCTGAAGGTCCATCCTTTCTCATCCTCATGCAATGAAATTCGTGTACTGTTGACAAGTCAGGAACACAAATCTAAATCATATTTTCATGCCCATCTTGTCATTGGCTGCATCAGTAACTCAAATTGTTTGAAGATGTTGGCTCATCTTTTGCTTGTTGATTTTCTTCTTTTGTTATGTGTCACATGCCACTCAATTTGCCTTTCTTCTTAATCTTAATTCAGGCTGACATCTGCCTATTGAGCATGGATCAGAGAAATGTTGGCGTTCTCACAAGACAATGTTGTGATGCAACTGAAGAGAAAAGAATGCCAATAATTTTATCAAACTGTATCCTTCTTTCCATCATTTAGTTTCCAATTTTCCTGTTGTTTTGAGAAATAATATTTGTGGTGTTCCATAACTATAAAATCCAGTTATGCTTCCTGCATTACAGAAGGTTCAGGAAAATATGTCAAAAAATGATCCACCTTGCATTTACATGGACGATGAGGAGGTTTTTCTAGCTACTCTTATATACTGCATTTGCATCCAATCGTTTTAAGGCCTTTCTACACAACCTTTTTATGGGACATCTCCTGATGTTGCATCTTATCATCAAATTTATTAGTGGTTTCTTCTTGCAGGCTGAAGTCAATGTGAAAATAAAGCAAGCTTTTTGCCCACCAATGATTATAGAAGAAAATCCCTGCCTCGAATATGTCAAGTCTATAGTCCTTCCACAGTTAAATGGCTTTGAGGTTTTGCGTAAAGAGGAAAATGGTGGAAACAAGTGAGATTTTCATCTTACATTCATGAGCTTAGAATTTTTATGTCAAGACAAGCCTGACCTCTCCTTGGGCATTCCTAGTTTATCACAATCAAAATTCTGTTTTCATTGGGCCTCCTAGTTATTATGTACCACGTAGTATACTGACAATTGATGCCTAGTGGAATATAATGCACATGACTTTATTGCTATTTCAGTAATGTCATGCAACTTCGTTTGAAATGAATCTACTTAAATGATATTATACTTTCCTATGTTCTGTTTTATGTAAATTGCTAACTTGAATTTAAGAGCTAATTCATTTGAATTTTGTGTTTTTCAGAACATACACAGACATCGAAGATCTATTTGATGACTACAAGAGTGGGGCATTGCATCCAGCTGATTTAAAACCAGCTTTGTCAAGAGCATTAAATAAGATATTGCTGGTATTCTTGTTTTCAGTGTTATTTTAAAAAAATAAGTAAAATCTCTTTCCAAATTATGGAACTCCATCATTTTCCAACAAATATTTTCTTGATGTTTTTGTGTGCTATCGATTTCCTGCAGCCACTACGGGAGCGCATGAGAAGTGATAATGTGGTCAGAGAACTCCTGAAAAGTGTGAAGGTTTGTCTGTAGGATGCTTTATTTAAATTCTTTTCAATTTTTACTTGTTTGTGGGTGATTTAATAATTTGAAACATATTAGGTTCTCAAGAGTAGTGGAAAAGGAGGTAGTCGTCCATCCAGAAAAGGAGAATCATCGGAAGATAGCTTAGTTGCTGGTGTTGGTGTTTTGTCTGTTGATTCTTTGCATTCTCAAGAGTAAGATGTCCTGTAGCCTTAGCTGTAGTTTCCTCCCCAAGTCATTTCTTGATATTTAGTGTTCTGGTGTGACATTCATGAACTTTGTAATTGTTGTATGCAGAATGACACCAGAAGAGATGAAATTCAAACTGGTGAGAAGTGTGGGGGAGGAATGCATCATGGAAGATGAGTTACGGAATCTCCTTAGCAAGAAACTTAACCCAGTCTGTTACGATGGGTTTGAACCTTCTGGGAGGATGCACATTGCACAGGTTTAACATCTTATTTATACAATGGTTTTGTCGTTGACTTCTTTTACTTTCCTGTTTATACTTCAGTTGGAAATACATTAGATTGTCTATGATTTATTTTCTCCATGAAATTTTTTTTGAAGGCAAGGAAGATGTCAGTCTTGTGTCTGACATCCATTTATTAATATTTTAAATATTTACAAATTATTCATGTACCTTTGGCGACTTGCACTACTGATTCTGAATAGAATCGCTCATTTTGGAATATAACTTCATTCCTCTGGCTCCATATGACCCATAACAAACCGATTGATGTAATTCGACGTCTAGATGAAACATATGTGTGAGCACCTCCCGTGGAATCCCCACCTCAATGAGATCTGGATACTTTTTGCCTCATTTTTCATGTCTTAATCCATGGCTATCATGATTCTTCCCAGACTTTGTTTATGCTTATTCTGTATCCCTGCATTTGAATTCAGCCTGTGTGAAATTTTATTTAATCTTGTTCTTCTTGAATGACAGGTGTCACGTAATGGATTATTACCCACAATTAGATATTCCACTTCATTTTTGCATATCATTTGGTTTCATATGGTTAAAATTTGGGAAAGTGGATCTTTGCAACAAATTTGTCAGTCTCTTTAAAGAGAAAACATCATTTTGTGTTCTTTTGTCGACTTGCTGGTTCCTCCAGTGTTTAATCATCTCACTCTCTGTAATTTTTCCAGACATAGGAAATCACATACCTTCATGAATAATGAAGAAGCACCTATATCATGTCTCAGAGAGAGATTGGGTTCTGATGGAGGTGTTGTCACATTCTGGAATTATTTTGTTGCTTTCCTTTTTCCTTGTAAACAACACTTTGTGTGGAGGGCTAAATATGTTCACAAATTTAAGTTGAGCTATCAGGTTAGAAGATCCGAGTATAACAAAGTTATGATAGACCCTAAAGGAACAAGGTTTTGATAGGTTATGCAAATACGTAGCAGTTAGACCTTTTGTTTATTGGTTGTATATTGTTGTAGCACAGGTTTACATGAGTTTTGCTGCTTGCCATATCATAATACATTGTTATTGCAGGGCATTCTGAAAGCAATAAATGTCAACAAGCTCACATCCTCTGGATGCACTGTAAAATTATGGGTTGCAGACTGGTTTGCTAAGCTCAACAATAAGATGGGTGGTGATTTGCCGAAAATTAGGACAGTTGGTCGCTATTTTATTGAGATTTGGAAATCTCTTGGCATGAATCTTGAGAAGGTGGAATTTTTGTGGTCTTCAGATGAAATAAAAGACCGAGCAGATAAATATTGGCCTCGGGTAATGGATATAGCTCGCCGGAATACATTAAAGCGAATTAAAAGGTGATATATGTTTGATTATTGTTACATATAAGCATACACCTTTCTAAAGGAATTTTTGGACCCTGAAAAGTATACCACCCTGCAATAAAACAAATTTAATGTGCTCTTGCTAACATGAGAGTTTGATGTTTCATTCGTTGGTCAGGTGTTGTCGGATCATGGGTAGGACTGGAGAGGAGAAGTTGACTGTAGCCCAGATTCTTTATCCTTGTATGCAATGTGCTGACATATTCTTCCTTGGGGTAGTTCCTTTTTCATTTGGTTACTTCCATCTTTATTGTCTTATGTTGGCTTGGGAACACAAATGTCGTTTGTTGTTTATTTGTTACATGCATTTTGGTGTATTTTGCATGCCCTTTTTTTTGTTCTGTTATATCCAACAAGTCATAAGCCTCTCAGTTTATTTTTTTCTATAATCTTTATCCAGGCAGACATCTGTCAACTAGGAATGGATCAGCGGAAGGTGAATGTCCTTGCAAGAGAATATTGTGATGACATCAAAAGAAAAAACAAGCCAATTATTTTATCACACCGTATCCTTCTTGCTATGGCTCATGTAGAGCTATTGATCTCAATGCGATTTTATTTTACATCAAGTGAATATTTTGCTTGAACTTGACTATGGTCAAATCACAGATATGTTGCCTGGTTTACGGGAAGGTCAAGAGAAGATGTCAAAAAGCGACCCATCTTCTGCTATTTTCATGGAGGATACAGAGGTACCCATCTTCCACCTGAAAGGGGATTTCATTTTCTGATATTTTCTTGTGGTTTCCATTTAAGCTGTAATAACATGATTGTTCTTAGTTGTATCTAATGTATATGTTATGTACATTTTGTCTGTTTATTTGAGACAGATCATATTCATGTGCGAAATCCTTGAGATTTTTTTCTGAATAACTTTTATAGGTAAATTGATTATAATCAAAATATTTTTGTACTAGGGCAAATGAAATTGTACAGTGCAATTCAAAAACTTATGATCTTCCTGAAGTTTTAATAACAAAGTACTCAGAACACTTATGTCTTAATTTATATTTGTGGCCCATCTATATATATATATATATATATATATATATATAT
>LTAE01006576.1:11547-24993 GCA_001647135.1 Pontederia paniculata
GGGGGGGGGGATGAACATGGTTGATTGCTAGATGTACAATACCTGCTTTTATTGTTTTGTTTCTTCTTAAAACACTAACGAGTCCCTAAGCAGTGTCTCTTTCGTTTATACACAATTCTTATGACACATTGCAGATGCTCTAATACAAAGGTCATGTGTATTGATAGCTTCTTTACCAATTGTTATTTGTTCACCGTTTCTGTTGGGTCATTATCAAATTTGATATTTTAGGTTTCAGCCTACAGTTTAAATTCCACTTTCCTTTCATACTTGAGTCTTTTTTCTTTGGCACATTTGCATTAATATAACTTTATCATGCCATCAAACAATGCCTTTTTTTATTGCAGGAAGATGTGAATTTTAAAATAATGCAAGCTTATTGCCCACCAAAGGTTGTCGAGGGAAACCCTTGTTTGGAATATGTCAGCTATATTATCTTCCCTCGGCTTGAAAATAACTTTGAGGTCTTACGGAAAGAAGAAAATGGCGGAAACAAGTGAGTTTTTTGTTGTTAATTTTGTATTTTTTCTCATCATCATTCAGCAATTAGCATGTGATGAAGGCATTTATGGACCACAATAATCTGCTTGCATGTATCTATAATTGATGGGACAGCTGAGAGCAATTATGGTTTTTTTAGATGATAACTTAGTGAAGTCCTCTCTCAAGAGAAAAACTTAGTGAAGTTCTAGGCATAAGATCTTTTTGGGGACTGCTACAATGATACTGGTTTTAATGATTGCTTCGGTAATTTCTCCACGTCCAGGACATACACGAACGTTGAAGAACTATTTGAAGAATACAGGAGTGGTGCTCTACATCCAGACGACCTAAAGCTAGCTTTGGCAAAAGCAATAAATAAGATATTGCAGGTCGGATTTCTTGATAATTTTAGGACCTTGATTTTGCGAGTTGATAAAGTACCTCTGTGGTTTTTTTTCCTTTTATGATGAATATATGCATATTTCTTTATTCCTCTTTGAACTCAAAATAGCTTTCAAATCCTTAAAAGATTTCATGCGCATTTCTGCATTATAGCCCGGTTCAAACATATGATTGTTTTTAAGGGAATCCTACTAAGTATCCTTCTAGTTTTTTGTTAACATGCACTTCCTCCAGTTTTCTTTTACCACATCTCTTTTGGTTTTTAACTCTTCTTTATCTTCCTCCTTTCCCCTTTTTCTGAATCCTCTTTGTTTTCTGTTTCTCTCTTTGTTCTTTTCTCATCCATTATCCTTATTTGCCATACTCTTCTCTCCTGATTGGCTTCTTCATTGCCATCTTCTTCAATCAGATAGCAGGTTAATTCTCGTGTTGAGGGATGAGGGAGATGATAGCCCCAACTTCGCTCCGGAATGACCACCATTGAGAGAGGGATACCATTTATCGCTCTATGCCCTCTGGGTTTAAACAATTTGCCATCTCCTTTACCACAATCTCATCACTTTCATGGTCACTGCACTGTCAACTCAAGTTGTCTTTGTCCCCAAAACTTGTGGCACATGGTTCATAATATCTGATCATATTTTCTGTTACCTCTTTCTCGCTCACATGTGAAGAAAGGAATTTCACTTATCATGTTTTTCTAACAAATTTGAGGAGGAAAAAAACTTAAGTGGATGCACCTAATAATCAGCCACCAGAATGTTGGCAATAGGCGTCTTACTCTGTAGAGGTGCATGCAAGATCATTCATTTCTCATAGGCTATAAATTAAGTTTTGTTTGTAGAAAATGGAAATTTAGCTTATTTATTCTCATTGTCTGCCTACAAAGAGCATCACCTAATTGTCGTGAGGAAAAA
Source organism: Pontederia paniculata (assembly GCA_001647135.1). Classification (NCBI taxonomy): domain Eukaryota; kingdom Viridiplantae; phylum Streptophyta; class Magnoliopsida; order Commelinales; family Pontederiaceae; genus Pontederia; species Pontederia paniculata. Next base: position 13,350 of record LTAE01006576.1, read on the forward strand.
GAAACATTCAATTCACAAGACACAAATGGTTTAACCCTGTAGAATTATTCTTGTCAATTTCTCACCTGCTCAAAAAGTATATTCTTTTGGTTTGTGAAGTCATTAACATCAGCAGCAGACTCTGTTCTTAGGATTTCAAAGTTTGACAGAATTTCAAACCACAGAATGCTTCTAAATTGCCTTAATTTTATGCTTGGGATGTAATCACGTCCTGCTTGTTTGGTTGTGCTCTTCAAGATGATAACCCAACAAGCAGGAATATTTGATCTTCTCAAATAATTGGGCGATTCATATTCACCCACTCTCTGATAGTATTGTCCCTTGGCTTCTATCGGGAAGAGATGCTAATTTCTTGACCCACATTACATGTGATCACTGTTCATCTGCAGCCTGTACGAGATCATTTCACAACAAACACTGAAGCAAAGGACCTTTTGGCAACCATCAAGGCATGGTTCTTTGCTTTGTGATTTCTGTTATTAGTTATTTAAACTGTTGTTTCACTATGAGTAAAGAAAATACCTTTCTGAGTCTAGCTACTGTTTTGAAAATCCATCAACTACTTATTTTATCATTGCAGGGTTATCGTGTAACGCGGTAATTGCATAGATGCTATAAATGCACAGAAAAAAAAGAATTTTGGAGGTATTTAATATTTTTAACTCATTTTCTCTAGTCATTCAAGGCATTACGAGGCACTTTGGTTCAATGATAAAGTGAGATTTTTTTGAGATTATTGTTCAAGATGTTTGTTGTACCTGTCTTTTCGCCTTAGATGAAATGGAATGCGACAGCATTACAGTTTTATGTAGTGGCTGGAAGTAGATCAATGTCTGTGTCGCAACAATAATTTATATTTTATTTGAAAATTGAATGACTTGCTTTGGATACGATGACGGTGATTTGCATTGAGTATTTCCTAAACGAGAAGCTGTTTAAACTTTGGGAGATATTTGAATACTTCACCTCGAGTAATTATTCATTCTTTATGTGTGTATGAAAAAAACTCTTTTGACTGGCTGAATGTAAACTACAAACCGGTAAAACAAAGTATTTTATTTGACTTAGATATTACAATTTTTTTGTCACAAGAATAAAGTTTTGACTTGGTCATAATTCATTTGAATGTTTAGTAAAAAAAAATGTATAATTTTGAAATTAATTAATTGTAGGATAGAATGCTAGATTACTCTCACCAAGTTATAGAATTTAGAGTTTAGATTTTGGCATTTTAAATAATATCATTTGAAATAAAAAGAATAAATTATTTATTAACTATGAAAAGTTATTTCTAGTCCATCTAGGAATGTAACTATATCTTTGTCAATCCTTTTATAGCTATTAATTGCTTCAACTACTACATCTATTAAATACTTTGTAAATTTAAAAATAAAGTTATCATTAACTATCTGCTAACTATTTATTGCTATTTGTTAGTCAAATTATTATCCACTAATCATATGACTAACCTTGTCAAAAATAGAAATATAGATTGTAATAAATTTTCAAGCTTAAGCTAAAAGCTAAAGAAAACATAAATCTGATGTGGCGAACTTAATTTGGACAAATGAATGTCCAATAGTCAATAGATAATATTGTTTTATTTAAAAGACATATGCAAAAATATTGGTTAGAAATTTCTTGTAAATTTTATTTTATCCTGCCAAACAAATTATTTAATCTTTCAGTAAAGGGCAAAGCTTTTATAAAAAAATTAAATTACTTTTTCCAGAAATAAACAATTCCTCTAAAATGTTAGAATAATTTACTGTCGGCACAAATGTAAAAAATAACAATCCAATTGAATAAGTACCCTTATCTGTCATAATTATCCATCAACCACATAAGATAAAAAAATGCGAAAGATGGTAATTGGCGGCGGATATCTACCACTACTTTTTTTATCCTCCAGGGGCAACTCGTCTTGTGAAGCATAATATGGTAGAGTCTCATTCAATCCATATTTTTTTTCATTCTCCCAAAAAATCTATATCTTTTTAAGACTTTCTTCTAATAATTCTTCTAACACTCGCATCTTTTAAATATAATTAAAAGTTGATAAAATTATTCTCCATTCTAAGTAGCTAAGTGATAATTAAATATCAAAGTTAAAACCATTTTGTTCAAAGTCAAAATGAGTAACCTATAAAATTGTAATCGGGTTCTAACTTTCATCATAGTTTGTGGTGCTAGAATACTTAGTATTGTTAATTATATGACCTGATTATTAGAAAGTATTTCAGTCATGAAGTTCTAAGTCTTATTTGAGATTTGAGTATTTTCAGTTAAGCTGTGATTTTATATTAGTTGTTCATCTATGGACGTAGCGAACATAGAATAGTTGTATATTGCCGTATCTCAAAATCTTTATAACATCAAGAAAGTGGCTAATAGTGAGAAACTGATTTATGAACATGATGTCTATATTTTAGTTTATTATATTATAAGATTTATTCTGTTCTAAATCTCAATTTTATGTTATTGATGTAGATTAAGTTTTATCATTTTAAAGTTGATCTAGGTCTATAATCCTAGCTAACTTATTAATTATATATATATATATATATATATATATATATATTCCTGATGCATCTGTGGCATTTGACTTATGCAGTAAATCCTGAAAGTTAAGAAATAAAGTAGTTTATGAAGTGCCGAAGTGAAAAAATGTTATTAAGATTGTCCTGACATTTCAAGGAACATGAAGAGGANCATTAGGTCTATAATCCTAGCTAACTTATTAATTATATATATATATATATTACGAGAATATCGGGCGAGAAAGAATATTATATACAAAGAAAATAAATATGAGAATTAAAAATTTCGCTCTTAAGTGTAGTATATCATTAGGTCTATAATCCTAGCTAACTTATTAATTATATATATATATATATTACGAGAATATCGGGCGAGAAAGAATATTATATACAAAGAAAATAAATATGAGAATTAAAAATTTCGCTCTTAAGTGTAGTATATCATTAGGTCTATAATCCTAGCTAACTTATTAATTATATATATATATATATTACGAGAATATCGGGCGAGAAAGAATATTATATACAAAGAAAATAAATATGAAAATTAAAAATTTCGCTCTTAAGTGTAGTATGTCATTACTCACGACCAGAAATTTAATCATATTCTGCGAATAATAAATAAAATATTCGAGTGCTCAATAGGGAGGGTTATCATATACAAATGATATTATAACAAACTAAAAGTGCAAATTAATATTTCTCCGGAAGATGCTTTTGGAAGTTATTTATATATTTTATTTATACCCTCTTGAATCATATACTATTATCCTGATTGAAAATCCTCAAATTTTATATGGAATAAGAAATAAATTGATAACTAACACATACAAAAACAAAGTCCTGTTAAATTAGGTTGTAAAAATAGTCCTAACAAAATAGATTAGGAATTGAATTTTGAGTATTATCCGAAGTTGAAAAGAATTAGGTAGAGGGCTATTGAGCAGCTCGAAAGAGCCCTTACATAAAGTGGAAAAAATAACTTCAAATCTTTTATAGATATCGACAATATTTTCCCTATGATGACTGGATAATTAAACGTCAAATTCAAAATAATAAAATTCTAACTGTAATCAGATTTTAACAAATCATAAATAAATATATCAATCATTCATTGGTTAATAGTTGAACTTCAAAATATAAATCTTCCAAATTGAATTTGGAAATTATAATTGTTAAGTGAGGTTTAACATATTTATGCTATCTATCTAAAATAAGATTAGCAATATTAGGATTTACGAGTAACAGGATTCTGCAATACATATCAACTACAAATCTCGCCGTTTTTATTTCATTGATGCCATTAAGAAACGAGTTAAAGAAAATGCTAGAAAACAAACCTGTCGAATTGTAGACCAGCTTCAGATTAGTGTTCTAAACATGGCTTCAGCAGTATCGAATTATTCATCCATTTTGTAACAACCCATTTTTTTTCTAAAAAAAAGGTGGGGAACGCCACCTCACACCACCTCCCTCTCTCTCTCTCTCTCTCTCTCTCTCTCTCTCTCTCTCTCTATATATATATATAACAAAGAAAGGGGGCATTTCCTCTAGTTGTCATCACGCTGTCATTCGATCATGGAATCCATCTTCAAGCTCTTGCGGAGACAAAACCATCAATATTAATTTTGGAAGTCTTTCTTGCAATATTGGAAAAGAACCTTTTCGATTCTTCAAAAAATAGATGATTCAAAATCTAAATAATAAAAATCATAATTTTATATTTGATCTTATATATATTTGATAATCTTTAAATAATTTTTCATGTAATCTAATCTTCAAGGTTTATAATCATTTTTAAATTTATATGATATTATGAGAGTTTTATGTGTCAGATTAATAAGGTAAAATATTAGCAATGATTGATTCATATTATTAGTTATGTTCAGATTTTTAGTCTCTATTGTGAATGAGTTTTGATTAGGTTATGCTTGTCTATAAATTACAATGATATATGGATGTGTAGCTCATGAAGTCTAGTTTTATCATAAATTAATTTTGTCTCGATCTGAGGTCTATAAAAAATATTATAATCAAAATGTTAACTCTGTGTCAATCTGTCCCGAAAAGTAGCATGTCTTGCTTATAAAATATGTTATAAATTGAAATAGTTTATGATATCGAATTTATGGAGTATGTGCATTTCGGTGTTATCTTTTATTAGAACTTACAATGATCTGAAAAGGACAATTTTATAAGGAGTTATGAATATTTTAAGATTCAACTATCACAACTCTCAATATGTAATTGATAAATTATGTTATAGGATTTTTTTGATAATAAATGATAAGAAGATAAAACGTGTGAATTTTATATATTAATCATCTGAGAGCCTATTTTTAATGATAATTAGAACTATTTTAAATGGATATCAGATGATTAAGTTATAAATTTTATATTGACATTAGGTTAAATTTGTCCAAGGCTAAAAATGAGTATCTTATCTGTGATCATTCTAAATCCATAATTAGATGTCATAATATGTAGAATGATTACATAATTCATCATGAGATATGTATAATTTTGTATTCTATTTGGAGTCTCTCAATGCTCCTATTGAATTCTTAACATCAACTGATTTCATTATGATCTTACTATGTGATTCATCTTTTGATTTAAATGCTCAAAGATCTTATTTGATTATATTTCTAATTAACATGATCATATGATTATTCAATCATTTTTATAATCATGATTAATAAGTATGAAACAATTTCATGATGATACCAATGCCAATGCCATAAGATCTTATATGAATTTTTGATAATTATTGATTCATGATGTATATATCATAAGGTTTTATGAACCTTGAATATTATATTGTTCATACCATGATGATATTCAAGTTATAAAATTTTATATGAATCCTTATCATTATTTGTTCATATAATGATGATGTCATGTCATAAAGTATGATAATGTATCATTATAAGATTTCATATGAACCTTAATTATTATTAGTTTATGATATGATGCTTATATTTATGACTAACCATATGATGTATTTATGTATTATATGTAATACAAAAAATACAAGATTTAATAAGATCGTCATTGTGGCCGATTGTCGAGAGTGGTGTTACTAATACTATGATAAGTTATGTTTGATTCTTATAGTGTAGTTGCATCGAGACTATAGAGTTTTCGTTGTATGAACATCTCCCCTCCATCCAACAAAGATGATTCACGTGCATCATTCCCTTGAGGGAGCATGTTTGGCAATCTTGAACCTAGGTGAACCCAAAGATGAGCGCTCTTATGCAAAGTCACCCAAAGCCACAAAGTCATTAAATGTAAATGACAAACTTAAATAAAGATGCAAACAATAATGATGAATTATATGATGATACAAGTTATGCAATGATGATGAAAGCAAAGTACACACAATGTAAGTTATGCGAAGTGCCTATGACTTAAGTATGTAATGATGTTGAAAGTAAAGTAAAGTATGATATAACATCGAAAGTATGATATGATGCATGGTCCACTCTTTGATCCACTTGATATATTATGATGATGTTTATGTTACTGATCTATGAGTGGTGCTATCTGATGATTGACAATAGTCTCATCTCATTTTTTTCATATTAATTCTTCTTCATCTATTATGATTAATTCATAATATGATCATGAGATACATTCTTTTATGATGTCTTATGTCGTTAAATCTTGATGTCTGATTATTTAATTTTCTATTCATTCACCTACTGGGTTTCATAGCTCATTGGAGTGCATATCCCCTGCAATTCAATTCGGTAGAAAATTGATAATGAATGCGGTGCGGCATAAGATGCTCATGATGATATTGTAGCACATGGACACTAGAGTCCCTTTTCCTTTATTTATTTTTGTATGTCATGAAGTTGCATTTTCCCATTATAATAATTGTAAAGATGTGAGACTCAAATATTGTCATGCTCTCAAACTTCTGCATATATTTATATCTATATACATTTCTTTTTCATTTTGATATTTTGTCTTCCGCGATAATTGTATTTCATTCCTTAAAGTCAAAGATTATGTTTCAAGTTCAATATTTATGCCAAGTAAGTATGTCCTCATAACGTCTCCAAATGCACATTATGTCATGTGGCATGATGTATTTTTGGGGGCGTTACACATTTTCCATAGAAAAACAATTATATTATCTTATGTCTAATTGGTGGGATCACATGATTAAGCATCGAATTGGATGCAGAACTTGCTCGAGCCCAACCTATGACGAGGGTGACGGAGAGGATGTCGAGGGAGGGCACCCGAAAGGAGGTCGAGGGAGGTGAGGACCACACTGATGGTGAACCGACGATGGAGACAAGGCTTGGACGGCGATGGACGGCTTGGCCGGTGATGGCAGCACAAAAACAAAAAAAGAAAGATGGCAGGAATTTAGGGCACTGGAATTAGCAACATAAAAGAAATGTTGTTAAACTATCCCTAATATGTCACTAGTTACAATTTTTTTAAAAATAACGACTACTTTGTTTTTATCTTTAAACCATCGCAAAATCTATCGTTATTAATGACAAGATTTTTTCGTCATTATTTCCGTCGTAAATAATTTCTAAAAATAAAACCATTCATTTTCGTTTGTCGTAACTTCATCACTAAGTTGTCGCTATTAGTGATGAGTTAACGACAAAAAATTCTATCATAATCTTTTGTTGCTAAAATTTGTTATTCTAGCGTAGATATCACAATATATCATCTCCTAAGGTCTTAGCTATTAAGAGAATTTAGTCGAATTGGAGTCTATTGAACATAAGACCACAATATCAGAAATTCTCGATGAGACCCTTAAATTTATTTTTAATGTTTTCTATTATTTTATATTTAAAACCAACCAATATTGACAAAAAAACATTTCCTTTCATGTTGATTCATAGTTGAATGGGGAAAAAAGTTAAAAATTAGATATTTGTTTGTAATATTTTTAGTTGTAATTGTGAAATCCGATTTCTATCTTAACTACTCATGCACTTTCTCTGTTTATCACGCAATTCAAAATAAAAAATACACATGATATATATATATAATATGATGGAGGTGAAATACTCTCCATATGTTTTACAAACACCAATATAATTAATTGTTCATTTTAAAGTTATGGTTCAAATTAAAATAATCTAAAATCATCTAACTAATATGATGGAGGTGAAATACTCTCCATATGTTTTACAAACACCAATATGATTAATTGTTCATTTTAAAGTTATGGTTCAAATTAAAACAATCTAAAATCATCTAACTAATATGAAATATAATATGATTTTATATTATTTTAGTTTGGTCTATAGATTTAAAATGGACGATTAATCATATGAGTATTTCATTGTAAAACATATAAATGATGTTTCACCTTCATTAAATTTTATTTATTATTATACAAAATACAACCACTCTTGAGAGGGTGTTGCCCCTCGTCACAGGGAGGGGTTTCTTTCCCCTTGTCCTTTTTTTTATATCTTTAAATATATATTTAATATAAATGGTGTGTAAATTTTAAATTCTTTTATGAGAGAAAACACGTTAAGTTAACAGACAATATGAGTGAATTGAAATTTGAAATTTACACGAAAGACGTACCTTGACGGCTAGTGTCTATGTGAATGACTGTCATAATACTTTTATTTGCTATTTGGTAACATGAAAGACCATATGAGATTCATCTGGTATTTATTATTATTTATCACACATCTACATTTTATAGTTCATAAAAGATTTATTTCATATATGTTTGATTCATCCAAATACACCAATGGTGTGCAGCGACGATGCTCAAATGACTAGCATATGCATGGACTTAGGGACTTGTATATTATTTATTTTATCTTTCTTTTATGGTCTTGAGGTATAACAAAAGAGATACTATTTTATTCAATGGATCAAGAGGCTTGCTTCTTATCTTTGGATGCTTTGACTTTCACTTTTTATTGTATTAGTTTTGATATCTTAAACTTATGCATTATAATATTATTTTTTATTATCATTCTAATATTTAAAAATAATATTGATTTTTTTACCCACGCGATACTGATAATTTTGCATACTAACCACGAGTTGGAGCCTCAATCTATCATCGAATTTGACTAATATAAAATTCATCTTAGATTGCACGCTTGATTGTGACAGGTGAAATTTTCTACCATAATTTTTTACATATAGAGATATTCAAACTTAAGATCTCCACTTCACACAATTCTCGTTGGTGCATTCTAATATTATCTAGATTCTTACTTTTCTCATTTTATTATAACTATTAGTTTTGTTGATTTGTTGTTTTATATTTATCAATGTAGCTTATATTCTCAAAATATTGTGTAACACTTTCAAAAGTAGTCTTATCATCGGGGCTATATTACTTTTTGGAGTGTTACATTTAACGTCTCATTGTGGTCCAATATTTATTTCACATAATGTTATTTTCTTAAACCTTCTCTTAGTTATCACAATTTTTTTTTAAATAGTAAAGTATAAAATTGAATAGAAATGTAACACTCTCGATTCATTTAAGAAATTATTCGCTTTGGGCCCATATAACCCGCATGAATTTAAAACGCGTCTTCGGTAGTATCAGTGTAGCACAATGGTCATTTTCTCTTTACCCCTCAGATGTTATTCACTTTGGGTTCTAAAGGTGGTCCTTACAGAAACTTTTTGCTCTGCATGACACTTAGCCCCTTATGGTTTTCTTTCAACACATCACACCTAGTGAATGCCATCTCCCCATATATACCCAGCATATCTCCCGTGACTTGTGCATGTGGGACTAATATCCAAGGCATGACTCTTGCATCCTTCCACCTTAGGGGACTCAACGTCCTCGTTAAGTGATCTCCCACCATGACTTGTGCATATGGGACTAATATCCAAGGCATGCCTCTTGCATCCTTCCCCCCTTATGGGACTCAACGTCCTCGTTAAGTGATCTCCCACCATGACTTGTGCATGTGGGACTAATATCTAAGGCATGCCTCTTGCATCCTTCCCCCCTTAGGGGACTCAACGTCCTCGTTAAGTGATCTCCCACCATGACACAGAGGCCCACGTGGAGTGGCTCTGATATCACATGTAACACTCTTGATCAAGGCGTGATATTGTCCGCTCTGGACCTTAGCCCGCACGATTTTATCAAAACGCGTCACACCTAATGAAGGGTATGTTCTCATATATACACAGCATCTCTCCCTTGACTTGTGCATGTGAGACTAATCCAAGGCATGCCTCTTGTATCCTTTCTCCCTCAAGGAGCTCAACGTCCTCGTTGAGTGATCTTCCACCATGACATAGAGGCCCACAGAAGTGGCTCTGATACCACATGTAACATCCCTGGCCAAGGCATGATATTATCCGCTCTGGGCCTTACAATCTTCCCCCCTTTGGGGCTCCAAGTGAGCACGCGAGGTTGGCTCTGATACCTTCTGTAACACTCCCGATTTCATTCAAGATATTGTTCGCTTTGGGCCCATATGGCCCGCACGAATTTAAAACGCGTCTTGAATGATAAGGGAGGATGCTATATATAAGTCCATGATCACCTCTGTATTTTGTCCATGTGAGACTAACTTTCATTCTCATCATCATCTGGGGCCTTACAAGAAATAACCTTTATTTTTTTCGGACGGACAATTTAATTCATCTGTTTGCCTCCATCCGATATTTTGTTACTTTTTTCTTCATGGTTTCTTTTTTCTGTGATATATTCTCCACACAAATTTATGAGAACATAAAATTTTATGTTATCCAAATAATCAAGTTGGCCGTTAAGTTAGATGTTTGTTCAAGCTTAGTTGTTGTCATTCAAATTATTTTTTGTGTTCCTTCAAAGTAGAGAAATGCAACCAAGTTCGGTTGACATAAATGAGTAGCAGATCTGTGCCTCGGGGTTAACGGACCAGGAGCTAGTAGCCCTAAGTTCGAGCTTCGGAGTCACCAATTTATCCAGAAGAATATCATTTCTACTCTTTACCTCGACTCTGAATTAGTGATGTGCTAGTAGCCCTGAACATCGGAGATCCCGAACTTGTATAAAAAAAGAGTAGAATAATGCCTTGATCAATGGCGGAGGCAGGATTTAACTGAGTGGGTTCACAATTCTTTTTTAAATTTAAATATTAATACATTTATGGTCAGTTTTCTCTAAATATTTTTGTATTTATAATATTTTCACATCTAGTTAAGTCAAAAAATATTTTATATCCAATTATATGGTTCAATGAAGAGTAAATTTAAAACTTAACAAGGAAAAAAATAATGTCTTAAATAATATGTAGAGTAATAAAGATAAACATATAATTATGCTAACATATTAGTAAAAATATTTTCACAATTAATTTTGCATATACTCATGTATAAAAAATAGAAAATTTAACAATCATGCATGATTTAAAATTTAAGTTAATAAAGATACATTGAATAAAATAATGTTGAAGTAAATGAATTAAAATAATTGAAATGACAATATATAATATAGTAAAATATAATATTTGACTAAAAGATAGATGATAAATTGATTATATAGAAAATAGGTAAAAAATATTATACAAAAATTATTGATATGAAAATTTATTAAAAAATATAATGTGAATAGATAAGATAAAAGAAAATAGAATGAAATATATATCTAGATTAATATAGTTGCAATATAAAATACAAAGGGATTTTATGGGGTGCAAATGGAAAAGTTGTCACAAAGTAGATTCAACACCTATAAAATACAAATAAAATATAAATAAATAAGATAAAAAAATATAATATATAATTTATATTAATATAATTGCAATATAAAATACAAAGGATAAAAGCTGATATTGTCTTAAATAATATGTAGAGTAATAAAGATAAACATATAATTATGCTAACATATTAGTAAAAATATTTTCACAATTAATTTTGCATATACTCATGTATAAAAAATAGAAAATTTAACAATCATGCATGATTTAAAATTTAAGTTAATAAAGATACATTGAATAAAATAATGTTGAAGTAAATGAATTAAAATAATTGAAATGACAATATATAATATAGTAAAATATAATATTTGACTAAAAGATAGATGATAAATTGATTATATAGAAAATAGGTAAAAAATATTATACAAAAAT
>LTAE01006577.1:0-14681 GCA_001647135.1 Pontederia paniculata
TTAAGTCTTTTACTCCGGTCGTCCATCCTTCATATCTGATCGACTGATCATCCTTCTCCTCGCTTCCATATATTTATTTCTCCTTTAATGTTGGTCGACCGCTTCATATGCTCAGGACGACCACTGCACACATGTAGTTCTTCTAATATATCTTCTGTGTGCACAGGTCGTCCATTCCTTCAACTCAGGTCGACCTATCAACTCTGAACTTGAACATATCTTGTTACAGAAATCAGCTCAACAAGTTCATCAGTATAGGCTAAGTTACCTTACAAATTTGTGATCATCAAAACACTCTCGGGATCCTAGATTCAACACAATAAACTATAGTTATTATTAGTTTGTGCGAGAGAAAAAAAATAAATCAACACGTTGGAGCGGCTGAATTTGAACTGGCGATCAAACATCAATAAACCAACCACTTTACAATTGTGGAATGACTAATTTCACACTAAAATATTATATTTTAGTGCCTGCACATGCAAGCTCAGGGAAACATCTACCTTCGCCATTGGTCATAAATGTGGCCTTAGAATTGTGTCACAGGGTTGATAGTTGATAGTTGATAGAAGTTAGTATTTCGAATTTGATTCTTGGATTTATTAATTTGATGTGAAAATATTATTTTACTCTTTAGCACTATTTCGAATTAAGCAATTGTTAGTAGCCTATTCCAAGTGGCTACCTAAAAAAAAGATCTGGACCCCAAACTTTAGATCTTATTTTGTCCTATTGGCCACCACAATTTAACGTGATACATATATATATACGGTTCGAGCTTATAATTGGACGTGTAATTATGAGCAAGACAATTAGCTGGATCAAGAAATTAATCTAATTATCATGTATAGGAAAAAGATGCAAAAATGCAATCACATGCCAATGTACGATGCTAAATTATTGTGCTTTATTTTAGCATTGAAATAAACACACCGCAGGTCCCTTATGAAACAGATACATATAATGCATAAAACCTACATACTTCACATTTACGTTTTAGCTCACATAGATCAATACATACATAATTAAGATAAAGATGGAAGACCTGATTTGTCCTTTAAGCAAAGTAGGTCAACCATAGAATATATATGGAGGAAAGAAGTACACACTTGATGCCTACATGCATGCCTATGGCCTCAACCCGTTCAAGGAACCCAAACCTGCCATATAATTGTTCTCTCGCACGGTGGCCCTTGTAGTTGTTGTTCCAGGAGCTACAGGCCTGTGAAGTTTATATATATACAGATTAAGATCGAGTTGCTGTAAAAGGAATAAAGAAATGTGCTAAAGAGCTACTGAAAAACTTGTACCCTCTTATAGTAGTGGGAATAAGTTCCATCCTCTTCTGTTGAGAAGGATGCTGCAGGCGGGATGCATTGCCTTCAGTCATTTCCCAGGGTCCTTGCATGGCTCTGGAAGAACTACCATCTTTAGCCTCGAGCTGAAATAGGTTCAGACCATTTAGCTGAGTTTTTTCTTTTGTTTTTCTTTTTTTGCATACAAAGATAAAATCATATGTGCCATGCTTGAGCAACACTAAACCTGATGTTTGAGCTGTTTGTTGATGTCTTTCAGATGATACTCCTGCAATGCAAGTATAACAAAATATCATGTTTCATTAAGGCTTCATAAGCTTAAAAAAAACAAAGAAAATATTTCAAATGGTGCAATCAATCAGCAAAGTTTAGTTTTCTGAAAACAAAAATTCTTAAACTATGAGATCTCCTGGATAATAAACTTACTCTACCAATAAACAGTCTGGTATATAGGTCAGTGATGCTTGTGCCTAATACTGCAAAGACGACTTACTAATTGAAATACTAAAGCTACATGCTTCTATTCTTACTTTGGTTTTGAGTTCTTCCATCTGATCCAGCAACTTCTGTGTCTGCACAAGAGATACAATAAGTAATTTATTCGTCAAATATGCACATTGAAGAAATTTAGATAAATCATCTGCACATAGCTGCCGTTAATGTGACAATCTATATTGAATGAATCTTAGAGCAATCATTAAGTGCAGTCCTTTAGCAAGATCTAGGCACGAGGATGGACAAGAATGGACCAGGAGTCTGTGTATTAAACTTTGCTTGGAAATAGAACATGTTTCCTCATTTAATGAAAAGGAAAGATAGACTTCTATAAACTACGGATGCATACTAAACAAGATGGACGGAAACCCAATAATACGGCTATGTTAAAGTTCTGTGGTCATTTAAACAAGTAACTCAAAGCAGGAGCATCAAGTTTATTGCATCAAACTCTTTTTGGTGCATATATGGATCATTACTCTTCTACTCCTGGTTTTTGACAATGCTGATTCAAGCCGTCGTTCCAGTTGCTGCAGCTCTTTCATAGTCAGTTGCTCAAGGTCTTCCCCAAGCAAATGCCTAAAAAAAGTGAACACTTACAATTCATATGAATAGAAAATACTATTCTAAGATGTACTAAAATATTGATGGTTAGTTAAAAACTGCAATATTTGATTTCGACCAAGAAATAATTGAACTCTTGATGTGATCAGTTGTTTTCTGCAAAGTCGCTAACCTGTTGCAACTCTGAAGAGACTCGTATTTTGCTTTGCACTTGCAGAGCTCCAGATACCAGTTCTGTATATTAATTAGATGAAAAGAAAGAAAAATGTCAACTGCACACTATGAAAAGTGATTCGCACACTTAATGCTCCATTATAGTGAAGGCTGGAATGGAATGAATTAAGCATTCATAGCATAATATATTAATGGAAAAGATAGCGATGAATCTTAAAGAGTTAGGATATTACATGTTAGTTCAAACAAATTAATAGATCAATTTACAGAACAGTAGATACCATTGATACTTGCTATTCTTTTGACATAAAGCAACTGACAAATGCAGATCCTATCAAATTTAAAGAAAAAACATGGCGTAACTGTTTACATCATACTGACATGTATCGCTGTCCAGCTTAATAGCAACTAGATCATAATTAAAATTCTAGAATTGCAACATCTGCTAAGGAAAATCAGAAAATACATTAAAATTCCAAGCTGCTAGGACATCATATCAAAGCACATACCTGCGTTTCATGATCTTCTGTCGTGATATCCTGGGATGCATACTGATAAATTTGATACCGCTCAATTGTCCTAGATATTCTGGGTGGGATATAAACATGTAGTGTTAAAAAATAATGTATGTATCTATTTCTCTCTCTCTCTCTTGTGTGTATATATATATATATATATATATATATATATATATATATATATGAATGATGCAACCTCAATGCGTAAGTCAATAAGAAGCAAATCAGAATTGTGTATTTCAAATAATTTGTGCAAATAAAAAGAATACATGTCATAGCGAATGTGATTAATCAGAAAGGATTGAAGTGAAAAACCTACATTGTCAAGAGACTGAGATAGGGTGTATAGTAACATTCAGAAAGGAGTTGAACTAGCTTGAAGTAGAACAACTAGTTTACAGTGTATCTTTCTATAAGACTACTTTCTATTCTCAATCAGTAAGTCTACTGATAGCATCAGGCCCAAGTAAAAGAAAAAAAAAGAGACCAAGTATAAAATAAAAGTTATAAGAAGATGTTACCCTTATTTATCTAAGCTGCCCTACCTATATAACTAGATCAGTTTGGCATGCTTCTTGCTAGTAATGCTACTTTTTTAGGTAAGAAGCTAGTAATGCATGCTATCTTTCCAGCATTGCATGGAACTGTTGCCTCTATATATATTTCTACGAAAATAGAGATAAATTTTGCCGAACTCCTCTCCTTTGCTAAATTAAAATAATTCTCAATCGCTCCTGGGTTCAAGAACAGGAACTAGTACCAACATATCACTAGGCCTCGGAGTTACAAGATTCTGAAGTGCCCGTTGATTCAGGAAGGGATGTTGGGAGATTGTATATGGTTGCCTCGGAATGGATGCATCACAGTGGTCGGGTCTAATCTTTCTTTTCTTCTTCATTGAAGACACGATGAGCTCCTACGTACATACAGGCGTCTACCCGATTGACCACATGATTTAACTGGTCAAACATTATTCCAGGAATAAGGGAATGCTTTCAGACAGCATGATCAATCCTAATCCGAGTAGTGATTTCAAATAAAAGAACTCCTAATCAGACACTGTTCATTGTTCTTTACTTTTTCAATAGTTTAACCACTTTCACCTATAGATATATATGAATTCTTGACTTGTACTAAATGCTAAGAAACCTAAAACTTTTTTGCAAAAATAAATCGGTTACCTGTTTTAAAAATTACATTATTAAAGGAATACATCATATTGAGTGATTCTTGAGGTAGATGAATATAGTTATTTAAGTGCACCTTTACTTTCTTGACAATGTAAAAGTTAGATCAGCCTTGCCTAGATCTTATAATATCATAGAGTCGCCTTGGAAATCATCACCTGTAAAGCTAAATCTTCAAAATATTGTTGGAGAAATCAAAAAGTATTTTTTTTGGATCCTCAACATATTATACATTATTTAAGTTAATTGTTGATGATAAAGACATGAGCTCCTAAATGAAACTGCTAAGGCAGATGATCTTGAAATCTATTTTCTTTTATTTCACTAGAAAAGATTGAGCTCGTAGCATTCAATGACATTGGGTAAAGGTCATGGAAACTGTTTTTGGTTAGATTAGAATTAGTCCAATTATACTATGTCTTATAAACTTTGAATTTAACTTTGCACCATATTATGCATGAGTTTTCATAAAACATTTACTATGTTGAGTTATGTTCTTCACTATGTTATATCATCTCTTACCCAGTTTTCATCTTACTTATTAGCGTGCAAACACACATATAGGGGCCGGGAACATTTAGCACACTTTAGTATAATGCGTGTAACACACCAGAAAGTAATGACACTTTTTTTCTCATATATATATATATATATATATATATATATACATATACATATATATATATATATATATAATCATTTTATCACTGGATGTAACAAAATTAGGCAGGCACGTTTTCACTAGGAATTCTTTTTGCTGGAAAAGAGGATATTTAGTCCTCATGTTCAATAGATATTAGTAACTTATACTACAGATCAAATTACCATATAAATAATTCTTTATATTCTGAACTGGGAGTCACCCTAAATGGCTTGAGATACTTATCACTTCCTCGCTAAGATAAACATATCTTCGATCACATGAAGAAGGAAGTATATGACCCTTATTGTTAACAGCTAGTCGAATAAGAGACATCAAGGATATTAAATTAATTATTTACAGAGTAAATCAGTAGATATTTGATCTAATCCATGGAATTTTAAAGTAAATTTATCTTTATAACATTCAGTTTCCTGTATTACAGAGATTAAGAGTATTTGAACAAAAAGGAATGCAATACTTAATTTGTGTGCGATTTCTGATTTCTTTTTATTCTTTCAATATAGTTATGCCTCTCCGACCTAGTTATATATTGGCTAGATGTTCACAAGGTTGCATGCCATAAGGTGATTTTGGTGATAGGAAATGTAAGAGAACCAGAAGAGCTTGATAATTAGGTAGATAAATAAACTTGATATGAAAGCACATTAAGCCAAACATCAAGTAGATTCATTTACAAAGAGTTATTTGAACAGAATTAACATGCATATTCTTGTCATTGTTCATGCAATACAAACAATCATAACATATACGCAAAGCAGTTCATGGAATCCACTATATATACTTTCTAAACAAGCCTTTTCCGGCTATATAAATTACAATCCTCTTAAGGGCAAATTACAATGAAATTTCTGTCAGATCTTATGACTTCTGCTGTAAATTACATAATATACAATGCTTCTTGGCGTTCTTGTTGACTACTTGTTTTCCTAAGTTCGTTAGTGGATCCGAATCTCCAAAGTAAACATATAGAGCAAATTTTCTTTGCAGAAATTTCAGAAACAA
Source organism: Pontederia paniculata (assembly GCA_001647135.1). Lineage (NCBI taxonomy): Eukaryota > Viridiplantae > Streptophyta > Magnoliopsida > Commelinales > Pontederiaceae > Pontederia > Pontederia paniculata. The sequence continues at coordinate 5,921 of LTAE01006577.1, forward strand.
ACGAGTAGCATAGGAAAAAAAAGGTAGCAAATGAGTGAAAAAAGAGACAGATCAGAAGCACGGGGAAGGCATGGAAAAGGAACTAACCTGATGTTGCCTTTCCTCTCACTTGCTATCAATGGCAGTTCGGAGACGGTAAAAGATGAAGCATGACTATAGAGTTTAGTTTAGCAGCAGTAGCAAAATATTTTAGGGTTTTGCTGCCCCCAAGAAACAAAAGAATCCGGAAAATGGATCCAGAAAATAAGGAGCATCGTGATGCGTGTCAACACAAGATCGTCCCCAGATTCGGTCGCTCTCACCTTAAGCGGGAAACTAAAGAGATCACGGCTCCTCCAATTAAACCCATATATATATAATGAATATATTTCCACAATTATTGTTTGTGCTTTTATTCCTCTAACAACAAGGAAGAAAAGCCACCGTGCATTACTAAAAATATCATTATATATATCTACATGCATGAGAACCTACCTGCATTTGTTGCCCTAAAAGCGCAAACACCAAGATGTAAACTTAAATAAATGACTCATAAGACTCATAGGCTCATAGGATTTAGTAGTAGCTGCTGCTACTGAGAGATCTATCAAGGATAATGAACTGAAGTTTATATCACCTACGGACACACACACATAAGATGATGTACATTCAAACAAATGTATATACATATTTTGTTACAATTGTTGTTGTTGTTTTTTTATTCTTACTCTGTGCTGCCAAACTCAAAGAGTTTGCCACGGCTGGAGAAGATGATGAGGGCAACCTCGACATCGCAGAGCACGGCGAGCTCTTGCGCCTTCTTGAGCAGCCCGTTCCGGCGCTTGGAGAAGGTCACTTGCCGGTTGATCTTGTTCTCAATAAGCTTCAGCTGCACTCTTCCTCTACCCATGATCTTTTTTTTCCTTTTTCCTTCTTAATGCTTTCCTAGGTTTTCCCTTCTCAGTGTTAGAGCTATCTGCAAAGCATACATAAGGAGAGGAGGAGAGCAAAAGGGAATAGTGGAGAGTGCACTGGAGATAAAAATGGTGATGTCCTTTCTCTTTGTCCTGATACCCCAATCTATTCTTCTATTTTTTTTTCATCTTTTTTTACTATTTTGCTTTTTTCTTTCATCAAAGGCTGCCTAAATCGAATGTTGAAGGTTACTCATGTTCTTAGATGCAAGATTCTAACTTTTGTGGCCTCATTATAAGAGTCGAAATTATTTATCAATTGAAGAAATTACTTGCAGCTGCACTTAAATAGTAATAATAATTGAAATTACGAAGCATAACATTATATTATATTATATATATATATAATATTGTTGAAAAATCCTAAAATTTTCACTGAGGACCACTAACATGACTGCCTTGAAATGGTCAGTCACGTCCATCACATCTGTTGTTATTGTCGTCTCTCCAAATAATTCCTCCTATTTTTAAGCAAAAAAATATTATTCATTTGTTCTTCTAAATTAATTAGTGTCTATCAATCTATCCATAGTCTTCTACAACATGGGCCTTCGAATAAGAGGCCGGATAGCCCAGTACAGTCTCGTTCTATGGACATTATTACAGAAATGTTTTAATTCTACTGTAATATTTTTTTAGAAAAAAATAGAACTGAAAAAATGTGATATCAAATCATGTTTAATATTTGAATGAAAAAAAAATAAATGTCTCAACGTAGATTAGTTGACATGTCATTTATTTTCCTCTTTATCTGCAATATTATTATAATTTATTTGAATAAAATATGTTTTGGACTCCGACAAGATTACATAGGATTGACAAGAGTCAGTAAGGCTACGTGTCAAGCAACGTACGAAGTTGATGAGCTTTTATGAGTGGCCATCCCGTCATCTTTTGCTGACACGTGGTGCGTGGACCCACCGGGAAATTTGGATCCATCTTTCTAATGTTTCCTGTTTGTTGGGTAATACGTCATCACGCATTGTTAGCATTGTGGAAAAGAGGTCAAACTTCTTGCTTTTTTTCTCTCAATTATTATGGGTTTATAAATTAAGAGTGACATAAGAAAATAACTTTTTTCCATTACAAACTTATATATAATATTTAATGACAGATGGATCGAGAAAATGCCATGTGAAATTTTCTAAGAAGAAAAACAAAATTTATCATTTTAATAATAATATTTAAGTTAATAACATCGGCTTAGCACAATTGAATAGTAGGCCTATATTTTAAGATTGAGATTGATGGCAGCTAATGTCTCGAACAAAGTTGTCAAGATCGAGATCTTACCTAAAATCGAGAGGGGATGATAAGATCAAAAATCGTTAGATTGGATCGAGGACTTACCTATAACTAAAAAATATTTTAAAAATAAATATGTATTAAAATATACATATATTCAATAACTTATTAAATACATATTAATATTTTTATTATATTATCATTATAGCATTTATTTCTTTAGAAAAAAGTATGAAAAAGAAAAGAAAAAAAATATTTAAACTAATATAGTAGGATCAGTATGATCTTACAATCTTACCGATACTACGATCTTGATCTTACGATCCTACCGATCCTATGAATTCGATCCTTTAGTTAAGATTGAGATCGACGACCCTCCGTAGGATCGTAAGATCGTGCAATCTTACGATCAAGATCGCGATCTTGACAATCATGGTCTCGAGTTCAATTAGTAAAATTATTTTAGTTAGAATTTATATTTTTTGCTCTCGTTTGAACTTCGAATTAATGTTAACTTATATGTACTACCACCAATCTTAAAAACTTACGTATATAGGAAGAGCAAATACATTCATATTTATATTCTTAATATTTCTTCTCATATATGGTTCACTGATAAAATTTTGGTCTAATACAAAGTCCATACATAGACAACTAAGGAAGAAATTTAATTTTTAAAATGAGTTACGTCGATATTTGAAATGATCAGTATCTCTAGCTCTTATATCATATTATAAAATAGATGTACTATCAATAATACTAAAAGTTTAATTCTATAGGAAGAATAATTTTTATATATTTATATTTTTAATACTCTTTTTTACGTGTGGATCGCTGACAATTTTGATTTAGTCTAAATCTCAATACATGGATAATTTAGGAAGAAAATTAATTTATAATATGAGTTTCATCGAAATTTAAACTCAGGAGCTCTGAATCTAATACTATATTAAATTAGAGCAATTTTTTATATTTATATTCTTAACAAATAACATTGGACTCGGTGGATTCTCGATCAACCACTCAAAAGAAAACATTTATGCCTTTGTTTTGTAATGTGCAAAAATGGAAACTAAGTGATTTCACCCAGCAACATTGTTGAAACCACCTTTTTTTTGTAGTTTTTTAATGATAGGCAATTTTTCAAAACAAAGTTGAGTTATGAACAAGACCACTGTATATGTAATATTATGCATTCTATAGATACATGATTCGAAAGTTAGCACATAAACACCTTCGCTAAAGTGTACATAATTGCATAAACTTGATCTTATATATTCCTCAACCAAACCTTGGAGTTCTTCTGCTCGGGGTTTAGCTCTCATGACATGTTTCTTGGCCTTTTTAGCTGAAAGGTCCGAGTGAGGGTTTGCATGTCAGATAACAAATGATACACACGCACACACGCCTTTGAACCTTGCGGTCGCAAATCATAACATTTCTACATGAGGTGAGTTTGAATTTTCCTTTACGGGCAAAGTATGCTACTTGAAATTCCGAGTCCATGGGGTACCAATCATCAGCTCAGTCTCCACCTCAATATTTTGATCTCGATAGCTTGTGGTAACGTTTTCAGCAGTATCTGCCTGTTCTTGATGAACTCCATCAAGCTTCAACTGTGTAAAGAAGAGAAATGGGTCAAACAATTTTTTGCATTTCTTACATAGATGCAAACATATATAATTTTCTTTCACCTGTTGGCGTAATAATTCGTTCTCCTTGAGGAGGCTTCTCTCCTAAAAAAACAAGTGAACTTTTTAATTATTACATGTGTTGGATATCAACCTAGTTAACCATAAGGTCCATAAGTATAATTACTATATGGGAAGATTGATCTATATACCTTTTCTTTTAACTCAGAAATGTGTTCAGCTAGTAGGGATTGCTGAAAAGTGAAAACATAAGAAAATATCTGAGTGAAGCTGATTGGATATATATTGCTATTTGAGAAAAGCATTAAAGCAATGCTGATTGGATTAACTTACTTTCCTTCTTCTTATGATTCTTAGACTCTCCTCAATCTGATTGCTCAGCTCATGCAGTTCCTCAACTGAACATGATTCTAGACATTCTCCCAACAGCTTCCTGCATATATATATAGCAAATGGAGGTCTTTCAGGCCAACATATAGGAAAAAAATCCTAATATATGTCGGGGCATATATATACCTTTGTTGGGTTTCCATAAGTTCTATATTCTTGGTTAGTGCTACGGTTTCATTCTTTAACTTCTGCAAATTTGGCTATTCAAAACATAATCAGTGAGAGAGAGATGATTTATGAGTTACTTTTGTTTTTCAAAACTTCCTATGACATTTTGTATCATAAATATATGGGAATTAAAAGAGTTTATATACAACCTGTGTCTTTTGCTTCGTGGCGCTCTCCTTGGATTTGGTATCTTCCACATGTTTAGTGTATCGTTCAACGGTCTTCTCAATGCTGCAGGTCCCAATTTGTGATGAGAAAGAAGGAAAATCAACGACAATTAGACAAGGTCTAACTCAAGGAGTACATTGATCTACTGTTGATTGAAAGGGAAATGTAAAGCTGATCAAGATATTAAAATTTGTAGATATGCATGCCATAAAAATTTGGTTGAGACTGTTTGTCATTCAAATTAATAAAGGGGAATGAATGTAAGAGTAATAATCTGATCAATTCCAGTTAGAATAAGATTGAATATGAGTTCGAATAAGATTTATTTGTTTTTTGTATGGATTTTCAACTAGATTTGGGTTTTGGTGTTTAGTCCTATTTGAGGTATGAATTTTTTAAATATGAAGTTCTATTATACGACTTAATTAATTGTGAATAATATCACAGAATAAAAATGAGATTAGTTATTCTACTTTTTGGTATAACGTAGATAGTAAATACTAGCTAAATTAGCATGAATCGCATGGCATGAATATAACTTTTAACTGACAACTTAAACATGACAAAATTAATTATGACGAATAACATACTTATCATACTTTTCACATGGATTGATTACAAATGAATAGGCTGGTCGGCCTAGTCTGATTGTCAGGTCAAATTAATGAATGACACAGTTAACTTAAGTTTTAATTAGGGTAGTTTCGTCTCCATAATTAATGGTCAAAGTCTCAAAGATGCATGCATGTGTACTCTTCACATGTTAATGACTATAGATTCATTTCATCTTGTGATGGCTACAGGAAATATGTCCTTGCATGTACTCTAGATCAGGTTAAAAGGACAACAAAGAGGATATATATTTTATATATATATATATATATATATATATATGAGAGAGAGAGAGAGAGAGAGAATTAATCATCAATAAAAATTAATATGACCTTTAAAGATCCGGTACCAAATGTAGGACGCTAATTAAGAGGCAATAAGTACATATGTATTCTGAATTTGAAATATGAAAAGAAAAAATAGAAACAAATAGCTCATCATAGTTTATTGCAAAACACGTCGGGTTCATTAATTCTACAAGTACTATTTAAATAAATACATGAATTGAATCATTATAGGCTTTTATATGACTTAGACTTTAATATTTTACTAAAAACTAATTTTAAAACTTGTATAAACTCTTCTAAACTATCATATCTTTGCAAAGTTTGTACAATTTTATACGAGTATGAATATAATAAAGAATTTACATATTAAATTTTGTTTAAAAGTTCAAGCTATATTATGGGTTTAAATTACTGCGACTAATTTATGCATTTTTATTGTTTTTTAACTCGATAAACTGCAATTATATTGCTCCTTTTTGTTACTTCATATTTATACAATTGTAATGTCATAGAAGAAAGGGAGTCTACTTAGCACTTTTGTTAAGTAGGCTAATTAGCGGTGATTGAGATCGTTGGATTCGTTTTTGACGATTCAAGATCAAAATTTTAAAATATATTTTAAACTTTTAAATTCGATCTGTAATCGTCAAAATCAAATCTGACGAATTATATCACCGTTAAATAGTCTACTTAGCAAAAGTGCTAAGTAGGCTCCCCAACCTCAATGTCATATAGTAGTTGTTTCTATATAAGTGGATCTTAGATAGATGAATACTTTTATATTATGGGTGCATATTAAATAATTATAAAGAAATTTATACACTACATAATATTTCGAATTCACGATGTAAGGCCCCAAGATGATGATGAGAATAAAAGTTAATTCCACATGGACAAAACACGGAGGTGGTCATGAGCTTATACGTAGTATCGTTCCTTACCATTCAAGACGCGTTTTAAATTCATGCGGGCCATATGGACCCAAAGCGAACAATATCTTGAATGGATCGGGGGTGTTACAGAAGGTATCAGAGCCAACCTCGCGTGCTCACTTGAACCATGTGGATCGACTCAACGAGGACGTTGAGCCCCGAAGGGGGAAGATTGTAAGGCCCCAAGATGATGATGAAAATAAAAGTTAGTTCCACATGAACAAAACACGGAGGTGGTCATGAGCTTATATGTAGCATCGTTCCTTATCATTCAAGACGCGTTTTAAATTCGTGCGAGCCATATGGGCCCAAAGCGAATAATATATTGAATGGATCGGGGGTGTTACACACAGTATATCTTTGCGACACTATTTTATAGAACGAACAATGACTCTGATTAAAACTTTGAACCAACAACCTTGTGTAAGTGCTAAATCCAAACGTGTTTTAAGATAACGTGTCATTTTATTTATCTCCAATGGAACGCATGAATTAATCTCAGTTTACCTCTCTGAGTCTAAGGAACAATAAAGAAAAAAAAAACATAGCGTATTGGTGCTACATTTTTGTGGTAGTGTTTGTATGCACTATGAATGAAATACTACTAAAGTACTTATTGCAAGATTGTGATTTCTTTTAACCATAATGTACGCACTGCACAAATTTAAGATCGTGTACTAAAATAATTATAACCATCACAAAGGTTAATGATATTTACAAGCTCTCAAAATTGGAAAATGACGAATATCGTTGGTTTTACGCACTTTTCTTTCATCGAACAAGAGTTTAAAGTTATAATCACGAAGGATGTGAAAAAATAGAAAAAAATGGTACAATGAGCATTTGAAATCCACAGAGTGGAAGATATTTTAATCATAGTTTACTTGCACATTATAGCTGAAAAATATATGTGTATTTTGTCATAATTTCTTTAAAAACATATACATTACAATTTTAAAAATAGTTTCATTCTCTATGGGATTCACACGCGCATTAAACCATATAGTTAAAAGAGTTCAACTTTTGTGTCAGCCAACTTCTGTTTCACATTAATTGTATCAAATCGAAGGTGGAGAAAATTATTATTTATCCATTTGATATGTTATGTTTAGTACAATGGTGACTATGGATGAAAAATAATAAGATCAAAATTACATATGTCAAACAATGAGATTACTAGTATAAGGTAAAAAAAAATTCTACATCAATTCGATTACGCGTTGGGCGGTTGAGAGGTCATTTGATATAGGTACTATTTGACAAATAAAAAATTGAGTGTATAAGATAACCAATAGAGTCTTAACATAATCAAAACTTTATTTTTAGATTTTTGATAAATATTTTTTTTCTAAAAAATAAAGTTAAGAGGGCAGAGGATAAAATAATACAATATATATATATATATATATATATATATATATATATAGTTTAACGGTTTGACATTTTATTCTTAATATAACCTCTTTCTTTCTTTCTAAAAAAAGTTTTTTATTTAGTTTATAAATATTACATACCATAATTGTTAATATTTACAACTCTAATATTTTTAACATTGCAAAGAAGATTTTAATTTTTTTTTGTTTTAAGTTGATTAATATTTTTTCATTAGCATAATAAAATAAGTCTTTTTACTATAAAAATATAATTATTTAAGAATAATATAAATGAATCAATATAAAAATATATCATGCATATAAGAATGCAAATTATATATTAATTTATTTATGTCATTCAATAATTATTGATTAGTTCAATCGCTATATTTATCAAATGCTTCCTATTAACTTTGTATCAGATTGATATCCTTTTGTCAACTCGTTATCTATCAATAAGAACACTAACTTTGTGAGAGTATATAAAAAGTTAAATGCACATATGGTCTTAGAGGGTTGAAAGAGGTTGTCGCCTCAAACCACAATAGTGAGATACCAATAACTTTGTATCACTATTTTGCATTTAGGAGGTTTCATCCAAAGAATGCATATATCTTTGTACCAAATTAATTTTTATTTTCATAATTTGTTTGTTATGATTTGCGCATTAAATTAATTGATGTTGTAGCAGCAAATATAAATTCACTGGGTACTCAATGATGTGTTTAATTATATGGTAACTGCTTAATGAAATTGTAAGTTCGAACTTGATTTAATTTGATTCAGCAGCTTCCATAAATTTGCTATCCCTAGTCACACAGTACTGCTCAAGACATTAACAGAGCTGATCAGCTGTTTTTAAACGGGGCATAGAATGGGTGTGACATCCTGCATTATCCTTTTTATTTGTCATGAGGCTTATTCCTTTTGATTTTTTTTTGATAAACTATGTGTGTACAGATATCGAAATTATATATATAT
>LTAE01006578.1:8859-24990 GCA_001647135.1 Pontederia paniculata
TCTCACTTGAAGCCCCATTTGAAATATCAAATTTAAACTCTTCAGCGGAGGGAATGGAAACAGGTTGCTGGATAATTCGAGGCAAGTCATGGTAGGTCTCATCAATGTCGATTACATGGAGAACATCTGATTTATTAGTATGTCGAATTGCACTATTTCTAGAAACTGGGAACTCCGAAATTCCTTCTCCTAAGAGTGTTGCTTTCTTGCCCAAATAAAATGCAAACTCTTCTGCATTCAATTCAAACAATCCTCTTTGATTTGCTGCAGCCACATTTTCATTACTCTCAAAACTGTTATCCAGGCCTACTAAAGGCACAATTACTGATATTTGACCATCCAATAGTGATCCCCCATTAACCCACCACTCAGAACCAAAAGAAGTCTCACCTGAAGCCCCATTGGAAATATCAAATTTAAACTCTTTAGTGGAGGGAATGGAAACATGTTGCTGGAGAATTCGAGGCAAGTCATGGTAGGTCTCATCAAGTCCGATTACACGGAGAACATCTGATTTATTAGTACGTCCAACTGCACTATTTCTAGAAACTGGGAACTCTGAAATTTCTTCTCCTAAAAGTGTTGCTTTCTTGCTCGAATAAAATTCAAACTCTTCTACGTTCAATTCAAAAGATCCTCTTTGATTTGCTAGAGCCACACTTTCATTACTCATAGAACTGTTATTCAAGTCTACTAAAGGCAAAGCCACTGATATCTGATCATCCAACAATGATCTCCCATCTTTAGTATATTGAAGTGTAAGCTTGCGTTCAATAATATCTTCAGCACTCAAGATTGTAGGTGGTTCACTGGCAGGAAATAACAGTGCAGCGCCAGAAGAATGAAACTCAGCATCACGAGAAGGCGGAGATGTGCCAGAACAAACCGAGCTTGGTGATATGAGGTTCCTAGTTGGACTTCCAGGATAAAAATGGTAGGATTGGAATTCATAGGCATCATTCTTATATGCAGCTTTGAAGAACATCACGAATGGCGCCACTGAAGATGATGGTGTTGTGTGATGCACAAATTCTGGCAACAGAGTAAAGGGGGCATTAGAAGGTCGAGGAGCACTGGCTGCGCGCCTAATGTGCCAGTTAGTTTTTGGAGAGTCAAAGCACCAAAAATCACCTAACCAATCAGTCAATCTTCTCCTCTGTGGACAAAGAGTAAAGTAAGACATTGTGGAGTCAATTTTGGGATTTAATGAGATAACATTTTACATGGTAATATGCATATAATACCAGGCAGATGATTAATACGAGGTCTTAGCTAAAGCCAACTCAATTTCATGCACTATTACATTCATTGGAGGTTTCCTTAAAAAATCATAAGTATAACAAGTTAAAGGAATTCCTTTCCTGAAACATCTCATATCAAAATAGCTCGTCATTGAAAGAGTACCATTTCCTCTCAGCTACAACAAAAGAACACAAACCAAGAATTTGAACAGTGTTCAAGCACCATATCATTCACTATTACTGACAAACATTCAAAAGGTATAGCAAAAGTGCTACAGATTAGAGCAAAAGTTTTAACTCTGTTGCAATGTGCCAACAACATTCTAAATTCAGCTCTTCCTTCATTCCGTTAGTTTTTCCTTATTCCCTACTTCTATACTGAGGCAAGAATCTCATATCCTACCTCTAAGAAAAAAGGAAAGAGGGGAAAAAAGTTGCAGCATACCTCAAAGTTTCTTCTTTTTTCTATTTTTATATCTCTTTATCGTATCAGCTCTGCAATTATTCAATTACTCCATGATAGATAGATTCCCATCCATGTAATGAACTCAGCTGCAACTCCTAAAACATAGGACAAGTGAAACTAAAACTATTGCAATTAACACATAATTCTCTCTGATCAAACAAAAAAAAAATGGATTCCCATCAACTAAAGTGTAAGACGAAGCTATAAAAGTATAAACAAGAAAAGATTGAAACTTTAGAGAAAGGTTAAAAAAACAACAGCCAGAACTGGAACCAACTCACCAGATCTGGTTCCTTCTGAGCTCGGAGCTGGGCGGAGGCGACCACTACCGCCGCTGCATTTACCTTACCAACTCTACTCTTCGCTCCCCTCATCTCTTCTTCCTGCAACTTCAGAACCCCTAGGAAAATCCGAACGAAGACCGCAAACTCCCTTCTTTCTCCTCCCTGTTAATTAAATGACCATTGTGGTCATCTGGCACGTCGAATGCAATTAACGGAAGAATCGGTCATCAAGCCGTTCGATTCTTCCGTGAAGGACGCGCTCGTATCGGCTTGGAACTCCCACCGGCATACGCTTGGACGTCGCGGCACGAACGGCGGGCAAGGTGCGGGAGAGGCGCACGACGTCGCTGAAACTTGCGCTTTATATAGCTCTGATCACAGAGCGGATGGTAGCGACGCACAGGAGCCCAATTCGTGAACCCTCTTCCATTTTACTTCACCGGTACCAATTTATGTGCTCCGATGTTTTCCGGCGATCTACAATTGTGGGTAGAACCAGAATTAACGAGGTCACTCCAGATTTCAACATTCCTCTCTTTCCACGTCTTGTCTGGTGAAAGGTACACATGCCATGAAGAAGATGAACAATATCTACTGTAGTGATTCATTCTAATCGTTGATTTAATTAATCTAATCTTATTTTTAGATCTACTAAATTTAGCTATTGAATCTGCACCACTAATATGTTTCTATCTAGTTGAATGCTAGCCACACATCCTTGAGATCTTAAATTATTTTAGTTAATTCTTCCATTTAATTGATTCCTGGATTAATCTTGATATTCAATTATATTTCAGTTATTACGTGCGATTTTATCTTAAATAACTTTTGTTACTAACTCTGTTTAGATTTCTTTTGGTTAAAGAATCTAATTAATTTATTAATTAAAGTTCACGTACATATTATATTTATTTGTATAATCTTATCCATAGGGAACAGGGTTTATGGTGCATAGGCTTATTATCATTTGTTAATTTGTTCAAACATTATTTTTGATTTACCGCTTAGTCAAAGATCATTTTGCTGTTAAAATAGGAATATTAAAACTATATCTATAGGTCACGACCATCATTTAAATTCCTGTTTAGAAGTTACACTTAATTAGTTTTGGATTGTTTATCAAGCCATTATTAGGTCACATATACTTTAGGAAGCCGGTGATTTATTTCACTTAAAACATTATTTTTATTTATTTGTAGCCATCTTCGAAACTGAGTGTTCCCGCATACAAATTGTTATTATATTATTTTCTTTCAAACTTTTTGTGTACTATCGAGGTCTATAAAATTAAAAGAGCATACAGTTTATTTGTCTGCATGTCATCAATCTTTATCTAGAGTAGATATTCCAGTCTCGGCTACATTACTAATTTTTTTTAACTTGAACATTATTTAAATTTTATTCAAATCTTTTTTCTGAAAATTATTTTAAGAAATTAATTTTTTTAAGATTATTTTATTTTCGGAAACTTATTTTCTGAAAATTATTTAAGGACATTTTATGTTCAGAAATTATTTAAAATTTTATTTAAATATATGTTTTCGGAAAATTTACTTAAAGAATTTTTTGGATATTATTTTATTTTAAAAAAATTATTCAAGAATATTTTGCTTTTCGAAAATTTATTAGAATTTAAGACAATCTTCTGAAAATGTTTAAAGAAATTTTATTTTCAGAAATTAATTAAATTTGATTTAAGTCTACTTTCTAGAATTTATTTAAAGAAATGTTATTTTTGAAGTTCTCTGGAAACTAATTAAGAACATTTTATTTTCTTTTGAAATATATTCTCTAAAATTATTTAAATTGTTTACGGAAATTATTTTGAATTTTTTATTTGAGGACAATTTTAAAAATTGTCTAAATTATATATTATTTTTTGAAAATAATTTCAAAATTTTACATAAGATTAGTTTTGAAGATTACTTAAAGAAAATTTTTTAAACTATTTTTGAAAATTAAGAATAACTTTTTTAAAGTCATCTCATCTTCAGGTATTACATATTTTGATACTTTACACAAATATTTTCATCATTGTTGTAAATTGACTATTGCTACCTAATCAAATATCTAACACCCGAACAATGAACACCAAATAAAAAGGACTTTCAAGACTATTGCGGCTGAAATGATAAAGATGAAATGTCTTAATGACGTTAATTATAATATGTGGAGTCGAAAAGTTAGGTACAGACTAATTCACGAGAACCTGAATGATTATATTGACTCCATTAGTCCCAAGCTTTCTAAAGGTGTCACACATGAATTAAAGAAGGCCAATAAGAAAGCAAATTAGCAGTAGGAGAGGAACGATAAGAAGGTTAAAACCTTCGTACTGATCCATATGGAAGATGACCTTATAAGAGTCTTCGAGAATCATAAGATGTTAGTCATAGATAAAGACTTAGTTGTTGCAGGAATAGTCCTATTTGAAACTTTGTAGGTGACAATTGTGTTGAACAGTTTGTCATTTTCATTTAATATGGTTGTCACGACGCTGCGACTTAAGGACACAGTTAAGTCGGTCACAGATTTGTCAGTCCAGCTAGCCATAGAGCTTATGGCTAAGAATAAAAAGAAGGTGGAGATCTTCGAAGCCGAAGAGGTGGAAGAAGAATAAGCTAGCGCAACGCACTAGATGAAGAACATCGAATCCAACAAGGAGCAACTTAAATGGCGGGCCAAGGCACCAAAATGAGCCTGTTTTAACTGTGGGAAATTTGGACATTTCAAAGACAAATGTCCCACAGTTAAGAAGTTGGGTATGAATAGGGCCCACAAAGAAAAGGCCCCAACAAGCTTGAGTTCGTTGTAGTCATCAAATGTAATGTTGTGTCGACAGATGTTGAAGGGTGGTGGATCGACTTTTGTGCGACCCGCCACATTGCAAAGACCAAAGAAAACTTGGTGAACTTCAAAGAGCTGAAGGTTAGAGAACAGAGGATATTCATGGAGAACAACATCTATCTAGATGTTGAAGGTGTTTGGAAATATATGTTAGACTTAGGGGATAACATTATGGTTATCCATGATTTGTTGTATGCACTAGGGATCCGTCGAAACCTCATCTCAGTCCCTGCTCTTATAAAGAAGAACTTAAAAGTCCATTTTTATAATGACCATGTAACTATAGGAAAAAGTTGTAGGATCTTGGCCATGGGAAAATTTGTACCATGTGACGACTTGTTTTGTCTAACGGTCAAGAATAATGAATGCTTCTTCTGAGTATTTTTTGTGTTTTCTGTCAGATTATGATCTCTGGCATGAGAGATTATGTCATCCTGAAAAGGATAAAATGAAATGAATAATAAGAATGAACCTAGTACCTAATATATCAGGAACAAGAACATCTCCTTGTGAACATTGTTTGACCGGTAAGATGACTCGAAAACCTTTTTCGATAGGAACAAGGTTAAAGGGATTGTTAGAGTTTGTTTATTCAGATATTTATGGTCCATTGGGTGTTGCTACCCATAGGAATAAGAAATACTATATCACATTCATTGACGATTATTCTAAGTTCTCCTATTTCTATCTTTTGGAAAGAAAAGCTGAGACTTTTAAAATGGTTAAGAGATATACGACTGAAGTGGAGAAGAAATTGGGAAAACCAATTAAAATTTTAAGGACAAATAGAGAAGGGGAGTACACCTCCCGGAAATTTGAGACTTATTGCATTCAGGAAGACATTTGTAGGCATACTACAATGTGTTATACGCCACAACAAAATGATATGGTGGAGAAAAAGAATAGGATTGATGAATACAATAAGATGTATGTTGTCCAATTCTGATCTTCCCAAAAGTTTTTAGGGTGAACCAGTGATGACTGCAAATTACATACAAAATAGAATTCTTATCAAGTCCGTAGAATTAACGCCATATGAACTATGTGATGACAGGAAGCCCAAGTTGGGCCATCTCCGAAAATGGGGATGTGAAAAGCATGTTTTAGTTCCAAGTCAGCTTAGGGACAAGTTGAACTTTAGGACGGTGACATGCAAGTTTATAGGATATAGTGATATATCCAAAGGGTATAGATTTTTCTATAATAAGAGAGGTATTATCGAGAGTCAAGATGCAACCTTTCTTGAGAATGAAAAGAAAGATGTGCATGAAGAAGAGGACCATGAGCAATGTTGTGTACAAGACCTGATTTGGCTTACTCTGTAAGCCTAGTAAGTAGATAGGGAAACAACTCAGTAAGAGTCAGTGTCCTAATGTAGGGCAAGAACTTTTAGATGTTCCCTATGCACAAGCGTTGAGTAGCTTGATGTATGCAATGTTGTGTACAAAGTCTGATTTGGCTTACTCCGTAAGCCTAGTAAGTAGATATCAAAGTAACCCTGGGAAGACTCATTAGGAAGCCATCAAAAGGATATTTAAATATCTCAAAGGCACTGTACAATTAAAGTTGACATATCAAGCTGATTCATTTGAGCTTGTAGGTTATTCAGATGCGAATTTCGGCGGGGATATTGACGATAAAAAATCCACATCATGTCACTTGTTCTTATTGGGTGGTGCAGTTGTTTCTTGAAAAAGCAAGAAACAAGGGTGTGTGGCTAGACACACACAAGAAGTTGAATACATTACCAGTAGTATGACAACCACACGTGCAGTATGGATCAAACGTTTTCTTTTAGAATTTGAGCTCAACTTGGTCGATGGACCATTACAAATGTATTGTGACAATCAAGCAACAATAAGCTTGATAGACAGTTGAGCAAACAATTCTAGAGGAAAACATATAAAGATCGAGTATCACTATGTACATGATATAGTGAAACGAAAAGAAGTGACAATGATCTACATGCCTACAAATGATATGTTAGATGATTCTCTTACAAAGAAAATTTTAGCGAATACATTCATTAAACACGTTGGTTTAATGAGACTCAAAAATATTTGAGTCAGATAGAAGTTTCATGGATAATGAACTTCGATGTTATATCTCCTAAATTTTCACACTACACGGATAGTGAGAGTGTCGAAGATGCATGACCACGAAGGTCAAGTGGGAGATGTTAATTAAATGACCATTGTGGTCATATGGCGCGTTGAATGTAATGAACGGAAGAATCAATCATCAAGTCATTCAATTCTTCCGCGAAGGATGCGCTCTTATCGGCTTGGAACTCCAACCGACATACACGTGGGGACGTCGCAGCACGAGCGGCGGGCAAGGCACGAGAGGGGCGGACGACGTCGCTGAAAATTGCGCTTATATAGATCTGATCACAGAGCGGATGGTAGCGATGCACAGGAGCCCCAATTCGTGAACCCTCTTCCATTTTACTTCACTCTCAAACAGGAATCAAGTTCCTTCGTGATTAACCAGAATCCTCGATACTGAGCAAGAACTAATCGCGGAGCACGACGAACTCCTCGGAAACAAGTGGTGGCTCGCGGAGGCATATAAAGGAACAAAAAAAAAGGAAAAAAAGGATCGCTACAAATGTCAAACATGCGATCGCATTTACCATTCCACTCCTTCCTAGTTCTCCTAAATTTGTACTCTTGAGGATCGTCCGATCGTTAATGTCGACATGTGGAAGCTCCACGTCACCCGTTGGAGGATGGGGTACGAATCAGTAAATAAGTTGAAACTTCGGGTGTTAATTTTGAGTCTCGGACGACTTCTTTTTTCTTTGCATTCGTAAGGCCAACAAAGGTGACGTCATGCTCCTGTGCGGTCAACAGCAGGGCTCACGAGGCGTCAAATTTATTTTTAATGTTTTCTTAAAGTTTGTTTATATATTGCTCATATATATTTACTAGTGCATGTAATTAATGTAAATCATAACATGCATTAACCCCGTACACTATAAGTCCTTAAATTATATTTATTAATGAATTTTCTCACTATTATTGTGTTTCAGTTTAAAGGAAATTCTTTAAGATGTCTTATCTAATGTAAAAGAAGGTAAGTAACATAAGTTTTTGTTTTGTAATGTTTATAGCTTTCTCTATCATCGCATAAAAAGTCACACAATTTAAATAAGCAAATGAAATTTTGTGATACGTGTAGGGAGTCCAAAATAGGGGCGGACCCATGTATTATGGTGGGGTGGGGGGGTGGAGAGAAGGGACGGGAGAGGTTTTGCTTTTATATATTTTGATGTTCAATAATCTTTTATTATCACTAGTATAAAAAAGTAGTAATGCCATTTTTTTTAACAAAGTCTTAATTTATTTGCCTTAATTCAAACATATCATAAAAATCTAACTTATTGAAGATTCTAATGGATATGACAAACTCAAACAGTTTTAGATATTATTTCTTTCTATTTTTTTAGCCTATATCATAAATTATAACTTTATTTTAATTGTGCATAAAATTAATTAAAAATATTGATAATAATTATATTTATTATTCTTTGAAGTTTGAATATTTTTAAAAAATATTAAGAAGATCGATAATTTACCATGCTATAACATCATTTTTCCAATATTATCAGCAACATACTCAATTATAATTAATGAACCGTATAAAAAATTTGTAAAATTTCTATCACATTTATTACACTATGTTGATTAAATTCTGGCTCAGTTGAAAGTATTTATTGCCTGATTTTGTAACAGACTCCGAAGTTAAAGACGTCCTTATATATGGTTCTCACTGTCTCAACAACGAGTTTGAGAGAGGGGAGATGCCCTAGATCTCTCTTATCGGGGGAAGGGGGTGGAGTCCCACATCGAAAGTTTTGGGAATTATATTTCTAAGGTTGGAATAAGATGATAAGTATTTTATTTTCTGAGAACTATTGCAAAGTCTTATCACAAAAGATTTTTTTATCTTATGTTATTAGAGTGTATATATAAACTCCTCAAAGTTAGGATTAGGAGATGATATGAGTTATTTTTAATTATTTCCTTTGTAAAACTCTCATAAATAGTATTTTTTCTACTGTCGCCTGAGAACGTAATCTAATTAAATATGAACCTCATAAATTTCATGTGTCTTCTTTTGTGTGCAATCTTGTCTCTCCATTTGATATCTACAACACACTCTTTATTAAATTATGGAGAGGATAATGTTTGTGTCAAGTGTGTTTTAAATAATCTCTCAATCAATCAAATAATTATTTGTTAGATAAAAATAGCATTTCCTTCATCTTCGGTAAATCGTAGTGTTGATAAATAATCCCATAAATAAATAAGCGAATAAAAGTGTGCGAGTAGTGCTAGTGTGGTCGTCATTTAGGTGAGTAATTTTCATCAATTATCTTTCAACTTTAGCATTAGCTCAATTCTACTATCTAACTTTGATTTGTAACAGGAATATCCTCCAATTTTAAATGTGTAACTAACTTATCTCTTTACCTATTATAGGGAGTACTATTTGTGCCACTTCATTTTTTGATTTTTTTTTAAATTATGCATTTTCATGTCGTGTTATAGTATACTAAATTTAAGTATCCATGCGATCACAATTGATACTAATTTAACTATTATATAATTGAATACGATAAAAACTTGATTTAACTTCTAAGAACTAAATTGTATCAATAAACTCAAATTGCTAAAAAAAATAAAAATTCAACTCGATCAATCCAAACTTTAGAGAAACTCAATCGATTTAAATAATTATTTTTTACACTTTTTAATTTAAATTTTAAAATTTATATTGCAAAAACGATCAAGAAAAAATACTTTATTTTAAACCATCTATATAAGAATATCAATAGTAAAATATATATTTTGAACTAAATTAATTTTATAGTTTGATATTATTGATAAGTAATTCATAGTTTGAAGTTTTAAATATTTTGGAAATTTGATTGATTCTAAATTAATTTTATATTTAATTTATTTATTTTTTCTTGTGTTCTGCCAAGAATTTTAATAATATTTTTTTTCTAGAATGTAAAGCCTTTATCATATTAATATACTATAATATAGTATGAAAATATATATATTTTTTAAATATAAAAATGAGATGACATAAATAATAGCATAGGTGACTTCATATAGCAGGTAAATGGATAATTTAATTACGAATGAATATTTTTTTATAAATTAAAGTTAGAGATATATTTGAGCTAACGTTAAAGTTTGTGACCATTTTTTTACCGTGGAAAGTAATGAATGCCAATTGGATTAAGTGAGGCAGATCACCATCAAAATTAACCACTTTAGTTAACAAATAAATAATCTATTCAAAGGATATGAGTTTAATTCTAAAAAAAGAATACGCGTTTAATATTACGAATGGATTCAAATGATATTTGATCCAGATTCTTGTGGAAAAAAGGAAGATATGAATTTGAATTTCAAAAAGTACCTTTAAATTGAATTAGATGGATGCTTGCAATCTACATTAAAAAAATGATAATGATGCCATTAATTGGCACATATATGAAATAAATGTTGAGGAAATTGACTTTAAATTGAGAACACGTTTAGCACCACTTTAGTTACTTGTTACATGTAACAGGAATGCTTCGCATGATCATCTCATTAATATCAATTCATCAATAACTATCATATTCTTATATATATATATATACATATATTTGTATAAGTTACCATTTCTATGTTTAACATTCATTCAACACCTTCTTTTTGCGTCACTGGGAACTCATAGGCGACCTTTGTATTTGATCCCTCCATTCACGGATATGACGAAGTCTTGAACTTCATGGCTGCATCTCTTGCGCATGTGGTCAAACTCCGGATCAACTGCTTGGGCAATGATGATTCTATTCACCAAGTCTGATTGTATTAATGAATCATCAATATAGTTTTGGTCATGCTAGATCTTGAGTTTCACATGATTATATAATTTAACTGATTTCACATGTGTACCTTCATGCTAGCAAGTGCCTCTTCTCACTTCCTACTTAAAGCATCGACGATTGAGTTAGCCTTCCTTGGATGATATCCAATTGTGATCTCATAGTCTGTCAAACACTCAATCTATTTACGTTGTCTCATGTTGAGATCTTTTTGTGTGAAGATATAATTCAGGCTCTTGTGATTAGTGTAGACTTCAAAGTTTCTGTTGTATAGGTAATGTCTCCATATCTTCAGGACGAAAACTACTATTGCCAACTCCAGATCATGTGTGGGATAGTAACTTCCTGCTTCTTGAGTTGCCTAGAAGCATATGCCACAATCTTGCCATACTACATGAGTACACAACTAAGACTTGTGCCACAAATATCACTATACATCACATACACACTACTTTCAAAAGAGATGGTTTGTACTGGTGTTATAGTCAGTCGGATCTTCAGCTCTTGGAAATTTTACTCACACTTTTGATATCAAACAAATTTTACTCCTTTCTTTGTCAAGTTTATCAAAGGCGATGCAATCTTGAAGAAGTCCTTGATAAATCGCCTATAGTATCTTATCAGTTTCAAGAAGCTGCGAACCTTTCCGACATTTTTTGGGGGTGTCCAGTTTGAGATAACTTCAACTTTTGTTGCGTCCACCGCGATCCCCTTGCTTTGACACTATGTGCCTGAGAACCATAATATGGTCTAACTAGAACTCGTATTTAGATTTTGCATACAACTGGTGTCATCGCAAAATTTTCAATATGATCCTTAGATGTTTTCTGTGTTCCTCTGAACTTGATGAGTAGATCAAGATGCCATCCACAAAGACAATGATAAACAAATTCGAGTATGAGGTGTAAGATGGAGTTGATTGATATTTAAGTGACAATTAAAAATATTCAAACTTGCTCGTAATTTATTTTCGTTCTATCATTACGTGCATAGGATAATATCAACTTGCAAGCTCACTTGTTAAATTTTGGTTAATTCTATTTTTGCTCTTGTAAATTATTGAAAGTTTCAACTTCACCATTTAAATATTAATATTGTCTATGATTTCCTTTCAACTTTCTTAACACCTTCATTTAATTCTAACTACTTACAATTTATTTATTTTCACTTATTCATTATTTCTTTTACCGTTGTTTAGTTTAATCTATTTTTTAAAAGAAATAAAAAAAACACGAATGGAGGTGTGAAGAAGTTGGTGAGGAATGATCTCATCTATTTTTTTCCAAATTTTAAAAGTAAATATACAAAATTGAATAAGGGTAAAAAGGTAAATGTATAATTGAAATTAAATAAATTATAAATATTTGAGTATAGGTTAAAGTGTTGAAAAGAAATAAGTAGATAAATATTAAAGTTGAAATGAGAATTTCTAATAATTTAAGATTTTCAATTGAATTAGTTATAAGTTATAATCATTTATTAGGGAACAACAAAGGGAGTCCAGAAATCGACTATAACTGGACTTTTCATATTTTTTTTGTTTGCGCATGATTGATCGATCGAGTCCTAGTGAGATGGGCTTCATGACCGTACGTTTGGATGAAAGAATTAGAAGAGATAAGGAGAGATAGGATAGAGTTTTGGATAGAAGTTTAAAAAATAAAGAGATTTCAATCTCTCCAAACTCCTTAAACTAATTTTATTTAATAAAATTCAAAGAAATTGACATTCTAAATTATTTTACCCCTCATTTTAATTATTATTAATTCTTTATTTTTTATCTTTCTAGAGTAAAATAATTTTTTTAAAAAATATTTTCTTCATATCATACTACTCTTCCTTTCCTATTCAAACAAAAAATTCATAATACATTTCACTTTTCTTTTCTCATCTTTCTTTTTCCTTCCCTTTTCACCCATTTTAACTTAAATATCCAAACAAAGACTTCAAATTTATCCACGTATTTCTAAACTTAAAAGCCAAAAGTAAATGCATATGCAATTAAAGTATTGAATTTTCACATAGCGAATATCTTATTTATAAAATGTATCCACGCTTGTCTAAACGATAAGTT
This sequence comes from Pontederia paniculata, assembly GCA_001647135.1. Classification (NCBI taxonomy): domain Eukaryota; kingdom Viridiplantae; phylum Streptophyta; class Magnoliopsida; order Commelinales; family Pontederiaceae; genus Pontederia; species Pontederia paniculata. The sequence goes on from LTAE01006578.1 coordinate 21,665, forward strand.
TGCTTGTGTTATTAGTTTTGAGAAAGAGGACTTTCCGTCAAATCCACTTATGTCGCGAGATATTCCAACACGAAAATTTATCGAAACATTATAAACTAACCAAATTAAAAGAAAAACTTCCAATTTAGAAAAAAAACTCTTATTTTATTTGCCTCTATCGAAGAGTCTAATCTAATGAATAAGAAAAGTACGAAATACGTGTGAACAGTTTCGGATATTATATTTCTTTGTTTTTTAACATATTTTATTAATTATACTCAGTTATAAACTTATAATTAATGAACAATACAAAAGAATACACAAAATTCTTAGCACATTATTACACCCTTTACTAAACTCTGGGAGAAGACAATGTTTGTGTCATGTGCGTGTTAAATCTCTCAATCAGTTGAATAATTAGTTATGATTATTATTAGATAAATAACATTTCATTTATTTTCGATAATGATAGTGAAATATTATAAATAAATAAATAATCGTTTGATTGAAGAATAAAATCTAAATTAAGGTCTTATTCCTTAACTTTTTATCAAATGACTAAAAATTTTTTTGGTGAGCTCCATTTTATCAAATGCTAGACTAAGAAAAAAGGTGAGGATTTTGTAATCCAAGTCCACCTAAGACTAAGGTGATTCCGATAGATTAAAAAGTTGAAAATATGCGCAAAATTAAAATTTTATAATCTATCTACGATAATGTTTGAACTAAATGACCACTAAGTGAATAGAAGTGTGCCATTGGTGTTAGTGTGGTTGTCATTTGGTTCTTTTGACGCGGCCATCTCCGTCGCTATTGGTGGCCACTTTTTCACCATGAAAAAAGGCCCAATTGGTTAAGGCTGCGTTTGATGTTGCTGTGCAACACTTGCTTTAGATAAAGCATAACTTGTTTTCTCTTATTTTTGTGTTTGGTAAAAAAACTTTATTTGTTTTCTGTCAAAATTTGCTGTATTTGAAAGCCAATTGTGTGTTTTTCTGCACATCACCAAAATTCTCCTGCAGCTGAAAGCTCTCCAAAGCAGTATTTGTTTAAAGCAAGCTTTGATGGAAAACTTGAACAAACGCAGTCTAAAGCTGCGTTTGGAAGAGCTTTTGGGCATAACTTTCTAAAAAAGATTACTTGCTTTTTTATATCTATGTGTTTGGTGAATAATTTATTGGTTGCTTTTTCTCACCATTTCTGTACAAAATAATTAAATTTTATTACTTTTATGAAAACATACAAATCCTCTTATGATGCATAACACTGTGGATCAGAGCACAAATGCTTTACTTCACAAATTTTGATTTTCTCAAACTCAGCCTAAGTCAGACATATATCCATAGAAAACAACCACTTTAATCAACAAATAAAATAACATATTCAAAGAATAGGAATTTAACTTGGAATAGTAAAGAATTATTCATAGATATTTAATTTGAATTTTTTTAATATTAACAAATTATTAAAAAAATATCTATCATAATTAAATATTCGACTTGAAATAATAATTAAGATTAATAATCTCGAATATTATGAAGAAAATAAAAAAATATGAATTTAATTATATTGAAAAAAAAGAATACGAGTTATGGATTTAAATGATATTCGATCCCAATTCTTGAAAGATACGAATTTGAATTTCGACAAGTACCTTTAAATTGATTTAGATGGATGCTTGGGGATCTACATCTTTTTTAGAAAAAGAAAAAAATATTGATTTAGATGGATGCTTGGGGATCTACATCTTTTTTTAAAAAAGAAAAAATGATGCCATCAATTAACACTTATATAAAATAAATAAGGTTATTTTGATTTATCTCCCATGAACTATTATAAAAGTTCAAATATCTCTTAAATTATAAAATCTAGTTCAAGTTCAAATATCTCTTAAATTATAAAATCTCGCAAACAATTATTTTTTTATTAGCAAATTTTATTCAATCTTCTAATTTTAAATTTACTCAAATTATTTTAATTTATTAAATTATTAATCTATTTATTTTTCTCTTCTCTCTATTTTTTTCTCTTCCTTAGTCTCCTCTCTTTTCTCTCTCTTTCCTCTCCACGAGCATCGGCACACTGCTCGCCTGCCAAAAGTAGGTTTAAATTTTTTTTTTATTAGAAAATTTTATTTACTTATTTAATTTTGAATTTATTTAAATTATTTTAATCTATTAAATTATCAATTTATTCTCTTTTTTCTATTTCTTTTTCTTCTCTCTTTTTCTCTCTCTCCTCTCTTTTTTTCTCTTCACGAGCACATGTGTGCTGCTCGCTTGTGTGAGAGAGGAGCGACGAAAAGAGAGAGAGAGAGGAGAGAGAAAAGAGAGAAGAAGAAGATAAATTGATAATTTAATAAATTAATTTAAATAATTCGAGTAAATTTAAAATTAAGGAAAAAAATTAAAATTATTTTATTTGATTTTATAATTTAAGAATTGTTATGAAATTTCGCTAAGTTGACTTTAAATTATTTTTTAATTTGAATTTTTTGAATACAGAATTTTTTTCTTAAAAATTTTATCCATAGACTTGAATAAATTAATTAGGACTAATAATTTCGAATATTATGAAGGAAACAAAAAAAATATAACTTTAATTTTATTGAAAAAAAAAATACGAGTTTAATATCACGAAGTTATGGATTTAAATGATATTCGATCCAAATTCTTAAAAGATATGAATTTGAATTTCGACAAGTACCTTTAAATTGATTTAGATGGATGCTTGGAGATTTACATTTTTTTAGAAAAAAAGAAAAATGATGCCATCAATTAACACCTATACAAAATAAATAGGATTATTTTCAATTACCTCCCTTGAACTATCGTAAATATTCAAATACCTCTTAAATTATAAAATTTGGCGAAAATATATTTAAACTTTTTTTATTAGTAATTTTTATTCAATCATTTGATTTTAAATTTACTCAATTATTTTAATTTATTAAATTATTAATTTATCCTCCTTTTTTCTTCTTTATTTCTCTCTTTCCTCTCCACGAGCATTGAGGCTACGTGAGAGAGGAGAAAGAGAAAGAGGAGAGAAGAAGAAGATAAATTGATAAATTAATAAATCAAAATAATTTTAATAAATTTAAAATCAAGATAAAAATTTAATTTTTTTATTTGATTTTATAATTTAAAGGCAGATTTAAAATTTCGCGAAGTTGAGGCCCTGTTTGGGACAAGAACAAGACTAATGATAATTAGCAAGAATATTCTATTTTAATTATTGTGAAGAGAATAGAAGTGAGATATTCTTATAGTGATGTTCTAATGGGTGTTCAGATGATTTAATTAGTATTGTAATTGTAGTATCTAGAATGACACCAAGAGGGGGGG
>LTAE01006579.1:3397-16895 GCA_001647135.1 Pontederia paniculata
GCTCTGACGTGATCGTCTTTGGTGCAAATTTTTCCCGCGGTGGAAACAGCAGCAGCGGTGCAAGCCAGACGTCCGGTGAAGATATCGCGGACCCTCGTGTGCCCCGCATCCCCGACTGGGTGGCGAAACTGGCGTCCGAATGCAAGAGAGAGCAAGAAGGAGACGTCCAGGCCGCGCCGGCGCCGTTCGACGCTCCGTCCGCGCTGCTTTGGCCCTTCATGACCAAAAAGCTCACGAGGAGCGATATGGACGTAAATGAGAACCGGCTATTGATCCCTGCCATGTACGTGAAGCACAATGTCATCGCTTTTCTCACCGACGAAGAGAAGATTGCCGCGAGCCTCGACGTGTACCCTAAGAGGCGGATCCGGTACGCGCCATCGACTCGGCGGCCACCGCCCAAAGTCGACGTCGAGGATCTGCTGCGTCTCACACTTGGGCCACCGTCGGCGCCGCCGCCGAAGCTAAGGAAGACGATGGAACTCGGACGGCAGCACGGCGGGTTGCCGGTGATAGCGTGGGCGATGAACAAGAAGCGCTTCGACTCGCTGCGGCTCACCTGCTGGGACCGCAGCAACGGGACGGTCCTCAAAGGGAAGGACTTGAAGCGCTGGTACGCGGGGAGCGCTGTGGACAAAGAAGATGAGGTCGAGCTGTGGGCCTTCAGGGCGGGCGGCCGTCTGCACCTCGCACTTCACAAGTCGACGGAAACATCTGCTGGCCTATAACTTCTTACATAATTCTCTTGTTGCATAATAATATCAGAATATTATCAATAAAAAAAAGTTAAATATGTCTGTGTATCTTAAAAGTTTAAAGAAAAATCATATATGCTCGTTAATAATTTTGGTATAATTTAAAATTCAATATCTAAACAGTAAAAATAATATTAATTTTTAATACTAGTGATATTAAAGTTTGAACTCACGATTTAACTATAATACTATATTAAATTAGATATCATATCAATAATCTTAAACATTTAAGCTATAATTATATATTCTTAACAATATTGAAGACTTTTGTTATTTTCTTTGAGATTTAGCGTTACAAAATCTTCTGTTAAATAATTTCTTTGAAGTTATATTGTCAACTATTTAATGTGTGGTTTGCTAAATATGACCATAATATTTCCTTGTCTCTTTTTATGCATGGTCTTGGATATAACACGGTCAAATTTATACATAATTTTGGATAAGTTTTCTTTCTGATTATAAAATGATATAATTAGTCTAGTAAAAAAATAAAGTTAAATCGTACAATATTCGTGAATCGAAGTTATTAAACTTTGTTAATATAAAAATCGTTAACCATTGTAACCGATGAGGTTGTATAAGTAACAGAGGAGACTTATGATAGAATTTCAATTCGTGAAAGTTTATGTCTTCGACTTTGTGTAAACAATCAATCATTTAAAATTACAACAAATTATAACAATGCAATGTCATGTGATGGTTCCATAATTTTTTAAAATTAATTGTTTTAAAACAATTAATAAACAAATACAAAATAATTAATTTAAAGGAATCACAAGTAAAGTAAATTTAAAAAGTGTGATTATTGTTATTTTCGGGCTTATTGTTTTCCTGGAAATATTAAGAAAATAATGAAATGATAACTATTTAAAAAGACTCTTACCACAAGTAAATTAAGAAATTTGAAACTATTTATATTTTCAGAGTATTTGTTCCATGAAAAAAATAAAAAATATTATAAATTTAAAAAGTCCAAAGTAAAGTAAATTAAGAAAATTTAGAATTTCAATACAAACTAATTATATTTTTAGATGTTTTAAAATAAAAGTTACTCTAAAAAGACTAAAATCAAGTAAATTAAAAAACTATTTTTATTTTTTGGAATTATCATTTTCAAGAAAAATATAAAATAACAAATATTTAAAGAGTTCTAAGTCAAGTAAATTAATAAATTTTGAAATTTTACTTCATTTTTTGTTTCCAGAATATTTGTTTAAAATATCAATTCAATTTTTTTTAGAAAACACTTAAGTTAATAAAAATGAATTTATTGTTCTTTTCGGAATTATTGTTCTCTAGGAAAATAGAAAACTATAAGTATTTAAATAGAGTCCTAACTTAACTAAATTAATAAATTTTAAATTTATTATTTTTTCAGTATATTTGTTTCGTGAAAAAAAAATGAAAAAGTTAGAATAACCATAATTTTTAAAGAGTCGAAACTAAAGTAAATTAAGAAACCTCGAAACAAAAAAAATTAAAAATACCTAAATCAAGTAAATTTAAAAAACGAATTCAATGTCATTTTTGGGAATTATGATTTTCTAGGAGAAAAAGAAAATAATTATTTAAAATAAAACTTAGCCAAGTAAATTAATACAATTTGAGAGTTTAGTTTATTGTTGGGAATATTTGTTCCATGAAAAAATGGAAAAAAAAGAGAACAATGATGATTTTTTAAATAGTCTTCAACTACATGAATGAAGAAATTTAAATTGTATTAAAAGTACTAAAGTCTAATGTCACATGGTGGCTCCACATTTTTTTAAAAAAATATTTTATAAACTAAATAAATGAACCACTGCTTAATATTTTAAGAGACTCCTAAGTTAAGTACATTAAATAAAAAAAAAATTGGACTTTTTGTTATTTTACAATTTTATGTATAATGGAATAAAGTTTAATGACATATTGTGGCTTCTCAATTTTTCAAAATTAAATATTTTGGAAAAGTAAATACAATTAAACAAAAGTCATTTTAAAAGAATCTTATGTCAAGTAAATAAAAAAAAAACATCAGTTTATTTTTACTTTTAGTGTTATTATTTTCCTAGAAAATATATATATATAATATATATATAAGAAGAGGTCGAAGTCAGAAGAAAAAGTCAAGTGGCACGTTAATACTAAGTCATGTGTTCAATATTAAGACAAAGTTTTATCTTCTAATTTTATTTATTTTTAATTATAAAAAATATAATTTGAGAGAGATCAAAAAATAAAATTATATATCATGCTATAAAATTATCTAACATATATTCTAAAAAATTTAGTTTATTCATATTTTTTGTAAGTTAGATAAAAAAAAAAAGATATACTAAACTAAAAGAGTCCTAACTTAAATAATTTAAGGAAACTAAAATTTTAAAAAAAATTCTTATATATACTAAATTAAAATAAAAAAAATAATTATTTACAGAGAGTCCTAACTTGAATGAAATAAATAAAATTGAAGATAAAGTAAGAAGACAAAATTTAATATTCCGTTGTTAAAACTATTTAATATGTATATTAAAAATGCATATTATTGTTTCTGTTTAATTTTGTGATATTGTTTCATTAAAAAAAATAAAAAATTAATAAAATAATATTTTTCTAGAAAATTATTAACCAAGTAGTAAAATAGCAGTAATTTTAAGTAATCCTAAATTAAGTATATTAAGAAAATATCAAGTTTAATTTTTAATTTGTTTTGCAATAATAGTTTTTTTTTGGGAAAAAAAAGGAAGAAACAAAAAATATTTTAATAAGTTAACAAATTTTATTGTTACAAGATATTATAACTCCAAATGGAATTCCGATTTCTTATAAAAAAAAAGAATATGATATATGTATATTTATATATAATTTTTGTAATTACTTTTTCCTCAAAATATAAAATAAAAAAAATAATGTTATTTTTAAAGTCTTAACCAAGCAAATTAAAATAATAATTTCTAATTCTTTTAAGGATACTTTTACCCTAAAAAATTGGGGAGATAAATAAAGTGAAATAATTATCTCAAAAGAATTATAACCCAATTAAATTAAGAAATTTTGGCACATGAAATTGGTAAAATTATTCAAATAAGTATTAGATTAAAAAAAAAACGTCTAATTCTTACTATTATACAATCTATGAGTTAAAAAAATTTGATAAAAATATTTTAAATCTATTAGAAAAATAAATTGAGACAAATTTTAACAAGAAATGGTTAGAATATCAATAATGATAAATAATTTATATAGTTAATTAATATTTTTTTAGGTTGATCAGTGAATGTCTTATTTTTTTATTTGATCAATAAATGTTTTAGAAAAGTGTTAGTTTATAAAATTATTTTGTTATTTGATTTCGAAATAAGAAAACTCAACACTAATAAAATAAAAAAACATTGTACATGAACAAAACTAACTTATATAATATTAAAAATTTGACACATAATATATAAAATACATAATAATATTAAATAAAAAGGATTAAAAAGTTTGACACACAAAAATAATAAAAACTAATTGAAATACTAAAATTTTAATTATTCATTAGATATCTCCTAGAATTATATTTTTTATTATTTTTGTAATTACATTTTTTCGTAGAAGAGATAATAAATAAAAATATATAATAATTATTTTGAGAAAGTCCTAACTCAAGTAAATTAAGAAAAAATGGCAATAAAATAAAGGAAGGTAAACTAAAGAGAAAATACTCAAGCTAGACAAAATAAACTACAATTATAGATTAAATTATAAATATATTGTGATTATAATAAAAAAAACACTAAATATTAAAGTTTAGCACAATGTATGTGTTTGGAGTCAAATTGAAGTATACAAAAAAATTAATAACTTTACCGTAATATAGTATTTGATAATTTCTTTCCTACATTTTGTAATTCAATATTTTCAATCAACTTAGGACGTTCAAGTGGGTTGAATCGACTTGATGAATATGATCTAATCTATGTGAGTTCAAAATGTTAGTCGGTACAAACCCAAACTAATTTAATTATCAATAAGTTATGTACGGATTTTAATTTTTCAAACTCGATTAACCCGACCCGACCTGCTAATCCAAACTTTTGTATATATTTTCTATTAAAGTTGAACAATTTAATTTAAATAATTTTTTTTATTAGTTTATAATTAAAATATGTAAAATATAATACTTTATAACCTTGAAAAGTATGGCAAACATTTCAAAAATTATATTTCTATTTTATTAATATAATAATTAATATTAAATATTATAAAAAGTTATTAAAAATATAGAAAGATTCGTTCGAAAATTCGATGACCTGATTTGATCCAACTCGACCTGAAAGAGATTGAGTTGGATAGATTTGATGACTAATTTGAGATGAACCCGATTCAACTCGATCTAATGAAAATTAATCGAGATGGATAAATTGAAGTAGAGAAAAATATTAATTTTACATTAATATTAGTGTTTGATAATTTTTACCTATGATTTTTAATTTCTAGGCGTGTTTAGTGGGTTAGATTGGCTTGATGAACATCATCATCTGAATTGATCCAATTTCAATTGGGTTGATTTAGATTGTTAGTGGGATCGAATGTGAACTAATGTGATGACCAATGAATCGAATACATATTTTGATTTTTCAAACTTGATTAATCCGACTACGCGTGCTGATCTCAACTTTTGTATATTTTTCATTAAATTTGAATAAATTAATTTAGATAATAATTGTATATTATTTTATAATTAAAATATATAAAACCTAATATGTTATATCTTTGAAAAATATTGCAAACGTTTGAAAAAATATGATATTCTTTAATAATATAATTAATAATAAATATTGTAAAAAGTAACTAAAAATATGGAAAAAATTCAATCGAAAATCTAATGATCCGATCTGATCCAAGTTGACCAAACAAAAATTGGATTGGATAGAATTCGATATTTATTACGTCATCAACCTGATCCAACTCAATTTAATTAAAATTAATCAAGATATATCAAATTTAGTCTCGAATAAATCGAATATGATTCATGAACATCCTTGCAATAAATTTCTCTCAAAATAATTAATATATATGTATATTTAATAAGATAAATAATATAATTAGTAAAATTTTTAGATAGTATTCGTGCATCGCACGAGTTAATAAACTAGTATATATTTAAAAGCACAAAAGTTCTCTCAAGGTGTCATGTCCACAATATCCTATGACACATGTCAACTCCACAATATTTTATGTAACTTGTCACATCTATTAAAAAAAACTATTAGTAGCAAAATTTAGTTATGAATATAGATAAAATTTTATCTTATCTTTTCTCTACATATAAAAACAGAAAAATTTCATGTCATATGACATCTAATTTAAGTAACTAATTATTTATAAAAGGCAAAAATCCTAAAAATAATAAAATAATAATTATTTATAAAGAGTTAGAATCACATCATCTTAATTCAATTAATTAATTAATTACAAAAAGTAAGAGTCCTAAAAAAATAAGAATTATTTATAAAGAGTCCTAATTAACTAACTTAAGAAAAATAAAATTGTATTATCTTTGATATTTGTTATCCATTAGAACAATACTAAAAAGCATAAGAAAAAAAATGTCATTTAAAAGAAGCAAGAAAAAAAATCTAATTTAATATGATTATTGGAGTTATTTTTTCCTGGAAAGCAAGAAAAAATATAAACAAATATATTTACAAAAGTATAAATATAAAATTATTTTGAGGTGAAAAAAAATAAGGTACTAATGATCTACATATATAAGTAATAAAGTCTTATGCTAAGTGTCACAAAAAAAATCAAAATAATTAATTTAAAATGTAAATAAATAATAATTATTTTAAATGAATCTCAATTTAAAATAATAAGAAAACTAGACACAATAACTATAACAAAAAAAAATAATCTAAATAATTATTATATTTATAATGTGTCAGATATTTTAAAATAATCATAATAAAGGAGTTCTAAATCAAAATTTATTAATAGTTTAGATCCTCAGGAAAAATAAAAAGTAATAAACTAATAATAATCATTTAAAAAGGTCTCAATAAATCTATTAAAAAGATTTAAATGTTAATTTATTAATAATTTTCAGTATATTTGCTCCATGAAAATATAAAAAAAATTAATAAATTATTATTTTTTAATTTCCTAACTAAAGTAAATTAAAAAAAATTCAAAATTCTAATCCTAAACCAACAATTAGTTTTTCAAAAAACTAATAATTATTTACAAGGAGTGTCAAGTAAATTGCTGAAAAGATTACAATTTAGTTAATAATATTTTCAGAATATTTTCTTCATAAGAAAAAAAAACTAAGAAATTAATTGTTACTTTTAAGAATCTTAACTAAAGTAAATTAAGAAAATTTAAAAGTATAATCCTAAACTAATATTTGTTCAAAAGAAGTCCAACTAAAAAAATATTAAAAAATGAAAATGTTAAATTATTAATATTTTCAAAAAATTTGCTCAATTGAGAATTAAAAAGTTAAAAAAAATTATTATATTTTTAAATGGTCGTAACTAAAGTAAATAAAAAATATAAAATATAATTCAGAATAAAGTGTACATTGAAAATTAAAAAAAATAAATAAACAGACAAAGATATTATATTTTTTCTAAAATAAAACTTAAGAAAAATTTAAATTTAAATTTCTATTTCTTTAAATTATGGTTTGTCAGAGTAATAATTATTATTTATTTTAAATGATTGAAATATAAAAAATATATTTTATTATATTTTTACTTTTCTTTGAAAAATGACCTATTTATAAATATCTAATATATATAATTATTTGACAAAATAATATATGTTTATAAATATATAAAATATCCATAGAATTTCATTATATATATATATATATATATATATAAAGTTATATTTGTGTTATTGTATAGTGTTTGAGCTAAAATCATCATTCATTTATTATTATGTAATTAAGTAATTTATACTTTAATAAAATTATATTCATTAGTGAATTTGGTGGAACATTTTATTTATATGTTAATAAGATTTTTTCATTACTTTTAAGTTTTGCTTTTAAAATTTGAATAACTAAATTATGATAGTTATGTGTGCTAAATTTTATGTATCCAATAATTGATAGGATTATCAAATTATGAAATAAGATGATGTAAGTTTATCTATTTTTTTCTTACAATATAAATATTTTTTGTAAGGATAAAAAATATTTTTATCCATATATTTTTATTATAATTTATAAAATATTTGTGCATTGCACGAGTTATTAGACTAGTAACTATTTAATATAGTAAAAATTCAATGTATATTTCTTATAAATTGATTAAATTGTGATATATCGAAGTCTAATTAAAATTAAGTGCAAAATAATGATAAAAGTTATTTTATATTAAAATATATTATTTTATTGATACGTGGGATCATACAATTTTCGATTCGGTCCCCTTATAAGATCTTGATCTTGATAATATTAAGTCTTGTAATCAAATACCAATTTTTTTCTTTTTTTATTGGCAAAATACTATCCACTTCCATACTCTTTTTTTCAAGTTTAATATAAATATTAGCTAGTGTTACTATGTTAAAAAAAATAAAATAAAAACAAGTCATACTCTTTCATCAACAAAAAACAACATGTCCAAAATATCATTTTCACCTCGATCCATCTGCACGGCAGAATAAGATATTATCTTCATTTGTATCAAAGTTCAAATTGACTTCTTCATAGGAAAAAAAAAAAGGTCCAAATGACTTGGATTCTTAATTGTGCTTATACATGTGTATTACCGGTTTTCTGTAATGCAAGCAAGTCGTAATATATATTAAATCTCCCTCTATTTTAATAATATTTATATTCTCAATAACATGGTCCACAAACCAATCCCGGAGCATGTAGTTAATACCATTTTTATGTGACAGTATATAAATGCTCCGGCGTAGACCAATATCCAAAATCATAGGCCTAGTTTGACATTGGAACCAGGCCTAGAACCCGGGCCTGGTTTCAGCGGGTTCCACCAAATGAGAACCGTTTGGCGGAACCCGAGGTAGAACCTCAGCCCTAGAACTTGGGGTCACGTGACCCCAGTTCTAGGGCTCCAGGTTCCTGCTGCAAGCAGGAACCTGGAGGCCACCCGCTACTTTTTTTTCTTTTTTTCTTTTTTGCTTTTCTTTTGGTTGATGTGACATTTTTTTTCTTTTATTATTTTTACTCTTACGTTTTCTTTTCTTTTAATTTATTTTAACTTTACTTTTTTATTTATTTAATCTTAAATGTTAAATCTTAATTTAATATTAACTTAATATTATAATTCTAATTTTTTCTCTTTAATATTATCTTTTCTTTTTAATTTAAATTATTAATTCTTAAATGTTAATTATAATTTTATACCAATTCAATAATATAATTTTAAAATTATATATTTTAATGTATATTTTAACTTTTACTAATAATATTAACTTAATATTATAATTCTAATTTTTTCTCTTTAATATTATCTTTTCTTTTTAATTTAAATTATTAATTCTTAAATGTTAATTATAATTTTATACCAATTCAATAATATAATTTTAAAATTATATATTTTAATGTATATTTTAACTTTTACTAATCTTTTTAAATTTTATTAAAAATTTATTAAGATTTTTAACGTTTATTATTAGCGAATAAAATTATTAATATTTATTAAGATTTTTAACATTTATTAAAATTATTAACGTTTATTAAGATTATTAATATTTATTTTAAATTATTAACTCAATACCTTCTAATTTAAATTATTAACGTTTATTTAGATATTATATTTTAAATTTATACTAAGTTAATAATATAATACTAAAATATTTTATATATTATATTATTTATCAAGATTTTTAGAAAATATTTTTTTATGTCTCAAACTAATAGTATTATGTTTATTTATAAACAATTTAATTATCTAAAAAATAATTCTATATTTTTTGGTTCTCATACGATTCATCCAAACACCCCCTAGAACTTAGCATCATTAGTTCATCCAAACACCATTAGAACTAATCTATCAAATCAATCTATTCGGTGGAATCCGGAGAACCTCCAGGTCCTATCCAAACGCAGCCATAGGATTTGCCGTTTTAATTATACTATTATTGCAACATACAATATATTATAATATATCGAATCGTCGAATGACATCATGCTCTAGAATGAAAAGAACATAATGTCATAATATATTGTTTAATACGTTTTCATGCATGGTTGTAATTATTATATTTTTAATTACTCTTCAACTGTGTTAATTAGTTCATGGACATTAAGTAAATTCGATTTGTTGCTCGAGTAAAACATTTTTATCATATTTGTTTTCTTTCCTGAGGTAGAGTTCCATAAAAATCTACTTTATCATTAAATGTTTCTTAATTTTGATGTTCATAACTTGCATTATTGCATGCATCAAAAACATGAATCGGAAAATATAATTCTGAAATCGACATATCCTCTTTGCAGTGTTAGTTTTAAGGTATGATTATATAATTTGGCAATTAACTGATAATTGTGAGTTCCAAGTAAATAATTTACAACATTATCTTCAAAAGTCCACCGCTCAACACGTCATCACATCGTTGGAATAAGCTTAATTTAATTTGTCATTTGTATTCTAATAATTCGAAGTGCCTTTGCATATGCATGATTCATGTAACCACGTAATCTATAGTAAGAATATAGTTTGAATTATAAGTTCTAAGGGGATGAGTTAAATTAAATTGAGGTGGAGGTGAGTTTATATGATAATAATTATATTTGGATATATTTTTTTAAAAGAAATTAAATAGGATGTGATGGAAGCTTTGAAGTCTATAAAAAATTAAATAAGAAATAAAATAAACTTTTATATCAATTAATTTTTTAAATTTCATGATTTAAATTTGTTATTAAAATAATATATATTTTAATTTAAATCATTATTTTCATCTAATTTTTATTTAAATATAAACTTACTAATAACTCACTTTAGGTTAATTCAACATCACTTACTCCATTTCACTGCCTCACACTAAATACTAAAAAAACTAAGAATAATAGACTAATAGGCTGTAGCATAAGATCACAACATATATACTCACTCATAGCCAGTTAAATATATAGGACATCACCGTTTGATTATTAATTAATACTTAAGAAATTAATTTTAACATTTATATTGATAATTGGATAAATACAAATTTTATATGTGTTTCCTAAAAGAAAATATATAACATTAATAAAAGTCATGACCGTACAATTTATGAGGCATATTAGCGTGCATATACAAATTGTGTATGCATCGTGCATACACATACTCTGAGCCTTTGGATCAACATCATTTTCAATCTGACGATTCAAAACACAGATAATTTGCATCGTTGGATTAAAATGATACTGATCCAAAGGTCCAGAGTCTGTGTATGCACGATGCATACACAATTTTTGTATGCATGCTAATATTTCTTTATATGAGAAATATTAGCATGCATACACAATTAGGTGCATATACAATTTTGTATGCATACACAATTTTTGTATGCATGCTAATATTTCTTTATATATATATATATATATGAAGATAGCTCCATTTTAAGAGGTTGTTCCCGAAGGGTTTAATTGCTAAATAGTACTATNATGCATACACAATTTTTGTATGCATGCTAATATTTCTTTATATATATATATATATATGAAGATAGCTCCATTTTAAGAGGTTGTTCCCGAAGGGTTTAATTGCTAAATAGTACTATTGACACATGCCTCCGCATTAATAAAAATATCTTATGACTGTCCTTCGGAGTTTCATTCTTGTTTTATGTATAATGGAATAAAGTCAATGCCATATGGTGGCTTCTCAATTTTTCAAAATAAATATTTTAGAAAAGTAAATACAATTAAATAAAAAACATTTTAAAAGAATCTTATGTCAAGTAATAAAACATCAGTTTATTTTAATTTTAAACATTAATATTTTCCTAAAAGTATAGACAGGGCAAAATAATCGAATACCACATGACATATGTTTTTTTATGCATAAAATATAAAAATAATTTTTGAAATAATAATATTTAATATTATTTGAAGATTTTGTTTATAATTTTTGAAATGTGACAAATGTTGTCGTCCCAGAATGCCGCATCATCATGTAAAGAATTATTTTAATTAAATTTTCCATTTGAAATAAGAGTTTGACTTAATCTCTGATTATAAATAAATTTGTATCTTCATATTATAAACATCTATTTGTATATCTATAAAAGGTTTCTAATGCCATGTGGCGTTCCACAATTTGTTATAAAAATAACTATTTTTAAGCCGCAAATAAACGAACAAATACATAATAATTATTTTAAAATAATCCTAAGTCAATTGATTTTAAAAATTGAATTTATTTTTTGTTTTAAGAATTATTATTTTCATAGGCAAATAATAAAATAATAGTTATTTAAAAAGAGTTCTAAATCAAGTAGATTATTTTTTTTTGTATTTAAAGATTCCAAAGTAAAGCAAATTAAGAAACTTTAATATTTCAATACTGGGGTTAATATCAACATGATTTTAAATAATTATAATTAATAATCTCTTTATTATTTTTTAAAGAGATTCTTTGGTTATTCAAAACGATTAATATCAAAATGATTCTAAATATAAAAGTTTATTAAATTAAACATACTGACTAAAAATAAAATAGTATTGAATTAGAATATGTGTTTATTTAATTTGAATGTCATGGGACGGTTAAATATGTTAAAGGGGAAGAGATAAATATGAATTTTCTAAAAAATCAAATAAACCAATATATATATATATAGCATGATTTTCTGAACTTTCTTTTTAAAAAATAGCTTAATACTAATAGTATTTTCGGTTAATAAAAATACTGATAATATTTTATGTAATCTGTACGTCAAATGGAGAGTTTAGAGAAATATCTTACTCTAATATGGCACAAATAGTTTTGTGTCAAGTGAGGCTCTTTAATTTTTCTAAAATGTTAGTTGTAGATAATTTTAAATAAGGTTTAATCTTTATAAGATTGATACATTAAAGGAACATCAAACACACTAAGCTTTAGTTAAATTAGAGTTATAAATTAAGTAAAATAATAATTTACAACGTAATATTGTACATATAATATATAAATTAAGTAACTTTAAATTATATAATTATGATAAATATGTAATTCATTAAATATAAATTATATAATTAAAAGGTTCGATAGTTTCCATGTATGACACACGAGTTAATAAACTGATAACTACATTCTACGCCTCATGTAGTCAACTAAGATGCATAAATACATGAAGCAATGCATATGTTCATCTTCCCAATACATTAGCACAAAGCGCTATACGTTCAAAACACTTGCCAACAAATTTATATAATTCAATGGCAAAGACAGCAACATATGCAAAGATCACTTAACAACAACAAATACTTGGCAAATTTTTATATCGCATGAAAACATCAAACCAAACTTCTTTTTCGGAAAAGACACGTCCAAATTGGTCATGCATCAAACTTCTTTTAATTATTATGAACAAAATACTTCTGTTGATTAGATTCCCGTTGCTCTCATAGTTCGATCACGCTCACAGCAGCTCGAGTCGGGACTATGCGGGGCCGCCCGCCGCTGGTGCGTCATCTGCACGTGAAGGCCCGCCGCAATCCTCGTCGGGCTCTGCATCCTCGGATAGGCGGACGTAACATCAGCTACTGGAACTGCCCAAGAAAACATTTCTTCCCTCTTCTCTCTCTCTCTCTCTCTCTCTCT
>LTAE01006581.1:0-17550 GCA_001647135.1 Pontederia paniculata
TGAGTAAATATTAAGATGTTGATAATATAAGCTCCAGGATACTTGTTCCTTCAACATTAATGTTGTAAATTATCATACTTTATCTTTAAAGCTGTGAGTGATTATGTTTAAATTATTTACAAGTCAACACTCTGTGAAGCAGGAGGACAGGTGATAGTGCATTACTAGTGAGGAGCAGGAGAAATAATATATAAGAAAAGTATTGGTCTACATGGTTAATGTTATGATGGAAGTGTCTTGAGCATACGCTCTAGAGTTTTGCTTGAGGACAAGCAAGAGTTCAAGCTTGGGGGAGGTTTATCGATCTTGATGCGCATTTTCTTCAAAGATTCAACCTGCGTTCTCATTGGATCGTTCTGCTGCTTCATTTCTTCACTTTGCTGCTTCAAGAAGCTTTCCATCATATTTCAAGGGTTGACTTTTCTGAAGGATGGGGTGGAGGTAGCGCCGAGTATTGTTGTGGCGCAGGCAAGGTTAGTTATTGTTGATTGTTTTGCTGTCGGTACTGGTTTGGTTAGGGGTTGCTTATGCTGCAAATATCTTCGGGCTTGAAGAAGTGTTGTCATTCTTTTTCTCCAGCATCTTCTGGAACAGGTTGACGAGACCTTCTATTTGGTTCAAGATTTGATCTAACCTTTCGGGGTTGGAGGCAATGCTTCATTCTTCGGGTCTCTTTCTATTTGCCCGATATTTTGGCCATTTTTTATGGGTCTTGATGACTCTTTCGATTAGTTGGTTTGCTTCATCTGTATTTCTAGACATGAATCTCCCCCAACTGCAAAGTCAATGGTAGATTTTCTTTCAAGAGTAAGCCCACCGTAGAAGGTATGCACGGTCATCCACTTATGGAATTCATGGTGAGGGCATTGCTTCAGTAACTTCTTGAATCTCTCCCATGCTTCATAGAGCGTCTCGTTTTACCATTAGACAAATGAAATAATTTGGTCCTTGTCACCACAATCTTGCATGGTGGGTAGAATCTCGTCATGAAGGTTGAGATGAGTCTGTCCCATGTCTTGACTGTATCTTTCTCCAGAGAGCGCAGTCAATCATTGGTCATATCCCGAAGAGAGAATGGGAATAGCCAAAGTCTAAACACATTGTCGGTAAGTCCATCACACTTGAAGGTGTCATAGATCTCAATGAAGTTAATCAGGTTTGAATCTTCATGGGCAAGTCCACCGAATTGGTTCTAACCCAAGTATCCGAGTATGGTTGGGTTCAGTTGAAATTTGTTGGTGTCAATCTCCGATCTTGTGATTTCGGAGTTCAGGCCTACTCTTGTAGGATGCAGAATTTCTCTAGGACTCGAGTACAATCAGGGTTGACCGCAACAGATGGTATAACCTGATTGCCCTGGCCTCTAGCTAGATTACCTTGGCCCGCATTTGAATTAGGTTGGGTCATCTCGATGTTGTTTTCCAAAGCTCGGGCTTGGAGTCTACGGATTTTGTACTCTCGCCTTCTTCTCCTGAAGTTTCTTTCGATCTCAAGGTCAAACTCAAGGATCTTTTCTTCTTCGAAGTTAGAACTGAGCATGAACCTCTCAAGCACACGTTATGATTAGGCAACAGATCAGGAAAAAATAAGTGGAAAATAAAATAAAAGGAATGAAAGAAAAGTAAAATGATGAAATCCGAAAATTATAAACAAGGTGTAAAATATAAACAATGAGAAAAAATAGGGCTTCAAATCAGAATAACTTTTTCTCTCCTTCTCCTTTGTTTTCTCTTCTCTCATGCGTCTGATGGTTGCCACTCGACGGTGTACCAGAGGAGCTCGACGATGGCCTTTCGGATGGCAATTCGACTCAATGGTGGCGCGTGATGGATTTGTGCGTGCACGTTTGCGGATTTGCTAGTAGCCCCTTTCCTATCCGTTCATCGTCGGATGCGACAGAGGTCATCGATGCTTAAGAAGACGACCGCGCATCACGCTACTTCCATCTCCCGGTAAGTCATCAATGCATTAGAATGACGAATTCAATAATTACAAGAATTGCATGGGTGTTGTCACTGAATCGATCTTCCCTCTTCTGTTAGGTTGTCGATTCTGGTTGGTGTGTTGCATGAGCTATATCTATGTCTCATGGCACCTCGCCATCTGTGAGCACATCCACGATCTGCCACGGCTAATGACCATTTTGACCATACAAGCCCTCGCTTGTCCACACAAGGGCATCCTCCATCATCCATAAGTAGATAACCTAGACCCCGTAAGTCGTCGTCGCCCATATGAGGGAGAGCTACCATCATCATCATCACCTCACAAGTTAGCAACCATGCATGTTTTAATGCACATGCATGAATGTATACATATATCATGATACTATATATCAAACTAGTTCTTGAATTTAAAATTGAAACCAACATTCATGATTTATGGCACACAGACATAAAGGCCTACAATCTCAATATGCTTATAAACATTATCCATAAATCCTAAAAAGTCAAGTACAGGAAATCCATGTGAAAACCATTGAAAAACCAAAGCCCACACTTATCACTTGGCCCCAAAGACAATCATATCATTGATTCATACAATCAATCATAAGGGCAAGAAGTAACTAAATCACGACAATCTGGCATATATATATGTTTATGGGAATTCCACTACAATGTCGGGTCTCCCACGTTTGAGTAAATCAACGATTCGAGAACCAATTCGAACACGATAGATATATCATTTAGTATCTCCTATTATACGCTCATATAAAATTACATTAACCATCTTTGAATTGGTCTCATGACTAGATAAGTCATAATTGATTTTTTTTTATATTTCATAATTTTTGGACTAAATTATAACTTAATTTTATCATTTGAA
Organism: Pontederia paniculata; assembly: GCA_001647135.1. NCBI lineage: Eukaryota > Viridiplantae > Streptophyta > Magnoliopsida > Commelinales > Pontederiaceae > Pontederia > Pontederia paniculata. The sequence continues at coordinate 2,827 of LTAE01006581.1, forward strand.
TCTTATTTGTATATACTTCCAATGTCATTGTTTATCATATCATTATAATTCCCTTACTCAATCCTTTCCTTTCATAATTATAATAATTACAAAAAATTGTATTTCTAATGACTATATATATATATATATATATATATATATATATATATACATGTGCACATATTTATATAATCTCAAGTACCAATTATATCATTACTTACAAAGAATTTAATACATATGCTCCACAACAGCAATAATTATATGTACACATTTATAATCTGTCATGGTCCATTTTGATTATTCGACGCAGTCCGTGTCGTTGACATGTTGGAGTGTCGATTGTTATGGTTGACACGGTCCATTTCTTTCAGCGACGTGGATCATTTCATGACATCTACAGAATAAATTACAAGAAAACTTCTAAAATTCTTATTAGCGTGGGTCATTTCCTAGATCAAAAGGTTGACTTGACTAAAAAAATAAAAAGAAAGAAAAAGAAAAGAGAAAATAACTAAGAAGAAAGAGATAAAAAGAACTAAATGAAGTTTTCAGCTAAGAACAATCTCATCAGGAATCATTAATGTGATCATGAATGCCCCGCCCCATGATGAGACTCAGCAAATTCGGACGGGTAGGCAACCAACCTTCTCCAAATTCTGACCATCTGGTTCAACGAGTACTGCTTTGCCCTTGTCTTGACAGCTTGGTTTCACTTGAAGTTGTGTCAGAGTTGGGCTCTTTGGTTACTAGAGTTTCATTGAGGTTGATGCTAATTTAGATGATGTCAATGGTTCATATAGTGTGCTCCTCTCCTCTTATGGGAGTTGAGATGAAGTCGTTGATTAATGGATTTTCCAAAGGTGAGCTCCTCCTTCGGACTTGTCCATTCTCTATAATGTACTCACTTGTCTCCTTTACTTGCCACACAGTAGTTCATGTCATGGGCTGATAAAATCTTTGCGGTCTCCATCATCTTTTATAAGAATACTGATGGTGACATGGACATACAATGCCTCTTGCATTCTCCGCAATGCTTGCCTCTGGAGACTTGGTCAATTGAGAAAATAATTCAGCAACTTACTTTTCTAGTGTTTGAATGTGGGCTTACATTATATCAAAATTTTCTTATATCTTAGATGGTTGCAGGGGAGGCATCATTAATTTTGTTGTGCTTCTTTAATTGGTTCAACTAAATCTCTAAGTTTTGGATAAGTTGGTCTTGCACAGCGGATTTCTCCTAAATTGTATGTATTACTTGGCCAAACATATCTTCGAGTTTGACCCTTGACTATGTTGATGATTTGTTGACATCATTTGTCTCTACATTGTGCACTAGTTGATTTTTGAAATTTGATTCTCCATGTTTTGAATATATTCTTTTTGTATGGAGAATTTTGTCACCAACGTGCTCATCTTGCATTAACATGGCGAGTGGATTTGTCGAAATTGCTTCTATTACAGCTTCATGGGATGAGTTGTTGGTGTTTTGTTCATGTGGATTCATACCAGCTTGATTTACTTTTGGAGTTTCAGGTTGATGGCTAGACTGCACAAGTTGTGATTGTCCCTTAACTTTATATTGTTTCAAAGTATCTTTCTTCTCCTCAACTTGCAGCCTTGATTGATCAAATTTTTGTTTTTTGTCCATTGAGGATAATTTTTTTCCTGAAAGAATTCAGGAAAACAAGTCATGAATTTCATTTGAACACAAACCATTTTTGCAGAGAACACGATCCGTGTTCGGATTCACGCAGTCCGTGTCAAATAAGATGCAAACTATGTTGTGCACATAAGAGAATTTCCTTTTCAAAAAATTAATACTTGCACGCACACAAAGAAACAACAATATTTCCTTTTCAAGTTGTGATTGTCCCTTAACTTTATATTGTTTCAAAGTATCTTTCTTCTCCTCAACTTGCAGCCTTGATTGATCAAATTTTTGATTTTTGTCCATTGAGGATAATTTTTTTCCTGAAAGAATTCAGGAAAACAAGTCATGAATTTCATTTGAACACAAACCATTTTTGCAGAGAACACGATCCGTGTTCGGATTCACGCAGTCCGTGTCAAATAAGATGCAAACTATGTTGTGCACATAAGAGAATTTCCTTTTCAAAAAATTAATACTTGCACGCACACAAAGAAACAACAATATTTCCTTTTCAAGTTGTGATTGTCCCTTAACTTTATATTGTTTCAAAGTATCTTTCTTCTCCTCAACTTGCAGCCTTGATTGATCAAATTTTTGCTTTTTGTCCATTGAGGATAATTTTTTTCCTGAAAGAATTCAGGAAAACAAGTCATGAATTTCATTTGAACACAAACCATTTTTGCAGAGAACACGATCCGTGTTCGGATTCACGCAGTCCGTGTCAAATAAGATGCAAACTATGTTGTGCACATAAGAGAATTTCCTTTTCAAAAAATTAATACTTGCACGCACACCAAGAAACAACAATATTTTTTAACTTAATAGATAAAAAGTTCATAAATAAAAATCAAAATAATTCTCGGCAACAACGCCAAAAACTTAGTGTGAAAAATATAACACGACAGCAAGTATACTGATTGCACAAGAAATAAAGTAATGAATAGAGTGTCGAACTCTGAATTGTTAAGTCTCTTGCGAGTAATTAACAACCCACAATCCGCAATTTTTTTCCGGTAGATCTAGAAAGACTTACATCAATTGATCTAAAAAAATGTATAAAAAATTTCGAAAAATGGACCGCGTCGGCAGGGAACATGGTCCGTGTTCAGGGTACGAAATAATGCAGCTTAGCGAAATGGTGGAAGAAAACAGTCGGAAAATGGCAGACAACATGGCTCATTTTATGTCAGAACACGATCCGTATTGTATTGGCTGAGATTAAATATTCAATTAAAATAATTATGAAATCTGAAAATCCAATTTAGAGAATTTTCTATAGCAGTATCTAGTGATTAAAATCAACGAGAAGACTCAATGGCCAATAATAATCCAAAGTATTGTGTAAGTTCATATATTTCAAAATAAAGAATAATAATCCAAGAAATAATAGAGTCAGTAGAATATTTTCCCTAAGCAGAAAGCCTAATAAAAGGGAGAAGGCAAAAAGTCTTTGCAGAGTGTTGTTGTCTTCTGATCTTCAAGATAGATCCTAGGCTTCTCCTCCAAAAGTTGGCTTCTCAACTCTTCAGAAATTTGCAAAAATTATGAGGAGTTTTCTTCCTTTTGGAGGCTTTTTGCATGTCTATTTATAGGGTAGAATCAATCTCCAAGGGTCTCCAAGTCTTTCTCAAAGTCGAGATGTTTTCAAATTCTTTCCAAGGAAAAATAAGAAGGAATTTAGATTTTTTTAATTAAATTCGTAACTCTCCTTTAGACTGAAATTTAAAGCCTCAAAACTCTTTCAAATCTTCTCAAATATGATTCCTTTTAATTCCCAAAGAGTTAAAATAAGATAGGAGTTCATGTTATGGAGAATGATGATAAAATATATTAATTTCTCTTCAAATTCATAGCTCTCTCTTGGGCTAAATTTTTGGACTTTAAAACTCTCTCAAATTCATTAGAAATAGGTGTATATAGTTTCCAAAGAGTTGTATAATGATTAGAAATCTTTTCCATGAAGTTTTGGCACATTTTCCTAGTCAAATTCTTCAAAAAAATCATTTCTAATTGGAATAGAAAAAGTTGAAAGTTCTTCTTCAATTTAATTTCTTAAAATGAATCGATTCCAATTTGAAGTAGGAAATGTTAGAAATCCTTTAATTAATAATCTTCAAAATTATCAATTCCTAGTTGAAGTAGGAATAAATGCATATCTCTCGCATTCATCATCTTTTGATTTGAATTTGACTTCAAATTGTGTATAGTTTCTTTTAGTTGCTCATTTGACTAAAAAAAATGTATAATCTACAAAATAAATATCGAACTGGGGTAGAACAATAACTTGAAGAAATATAAAGAAATAAACAAAAAAATTAATGCATGTAATGACCAAAACTACAAAAAAATATCCTAAATGATATGCATGAAATATGTATATTTTTGCTCACATCAATCACATATAAGTTAAGTTTCATCAAATGGATCAAAGAACGACATGATAGGAGTATGGCACTTGTCATACTGCAACATAATTTTTTTGTCAAGTGAATAAATAGTAACTTTCACGATGTAGTGTTGTAGAACCCTTTGTGTTTGTGTCAATTCTTTTTTGCTTTCACAACATTTATTTTGCTCACTTGTGAAGGCTGATCGTCAACAGGGTTATTTGCAACCTACAAATGCAGTTGTTGCAGTTCATTCTCAATGTGCTCCAACTCTTCAATCATAGTTCCAGCTTTTGTCGACCTATTTAGTTGAGCTTATATTATTTTCTATGTATGTTGTTAACACACTCCCAAAAGAAGCTTGGAGATATAATGATTGTGCCATCAATTGTTTTAGTCATTCCACCTTAATGCATGCATCATAGTTTCAACATTTTTCTTTTTGATCATATATAAGTTCATAAGCTTTGCTTTAAATATGTGGATGTTTTTTTTTTCCTCAAAACTACTCATTTTTAATTTGCTTTAGTCTATAGCAACATATGTGAAGAGGTTTGTTTCCTTCTGTCTATAATATTTCATTGCTCTTTTCCAAATTGATTATAAGTGTCAAGATTACTCCAATCTACTTCAAATTACACTCCACAATTACTGTTGCTCATAGTGTTGGTCATCCTGATGGTCTAAATGATGCTCCTGTGAACATTTTGGGATCGATCAAGCTCGCTTTCGTTATGGCAATGACATGATGGAATCCATTCTATGCTTTATCTTCATTCATTGAAGTGAATCTATGAATTCATTTTGAAGTGAATGTATGACAAGCATGTTGCCATTTAGCATTATACTATTTGGAATTATAAAGAACAATAAAAAGAACATGAGTGCTGTTTTACAACTTGGTTTAGTGCTGCAGATCTCACATTATTTGATTCTACCATTCCAATTCCTAAAAATGTTTCTTGTGTGCTCCTTATCGAAGTTGGCTTCTATTTTTTTTCAAAGTTGAATATCATTTTTCTTTTATGTTGCCCAAGGACATGCTTCTAGTGACCATAACATTTCATGTCAAAGTGCTCACAAACCTAAATATGCAAGTAGGGGTGTTCACTGGGTCGGATCGACCCGATGAACCTGACGATCCGAACCGATCCAATCTCAATTGAGTCGGATTGGATCATTGGTCGGGTCGGACCCGAACCGACCCGATCATAACCTAGTCGCCAATGGGTCAGGTACGGGTCTTAATTTTTTTAAACCAATCAACCCGACCCAACCCGATGACCCGAACTTTTATATATTTTTTTATTAAATTTGAACCAATTTATTCTTGATAAGAATTTTATATTGCTTTTAAAATTAAAATATATTAAAATAATTGTACTTATATCCTTTAAAATCATTACAAACCTTTAAAAAATATATTTTCTTTCTTTTTTTAAATATAATTGATGTTAAATAGTATAAAAAATAATTTAAAATATATAAAAAATTCAATAGGGTAACCCGATCCGATCCAACCCAACCCAATGGAGATCGGGTTGGATCGGATTCGATGACTAACTTGTCATCAGCCCAACCCAAACAAAATCAATCGGGTTGGGTCGGATTTTAGTTCGGGTCGGGTCAAACCCGACCCATGAACTCCCCTATATGCAAGTCCTCCTTAACCAAAATGCTCTTAGTATATGCATAACAATGAGAAATCACCTCTACAAAGGGCACATAGGAAAATATATAGTAGGTAATTCAATGGATGAGCTAAAATATTTGACAACACAAAAAAAAAGAACATTGAATAATTAGAAAAAGAAATTGATTTGAGCCAGTTATTTCTTGAGCAATTATCGATATGTAAAACTAGTTTAAAATCGTTGTCCAAAACATCACTATTGAGTAATAATAATATATCGACATGTCATATAAACATGACCAACATGGAAATTAAATATTTTAAAATTTCTTGTTTCAGCTCAAATAACTATCATTGCATCGACATCTCATTATAAACATGACAAACATGAATACAATAATATTTTTCCACAATAAATTCATTCAATTCCTATTATTCTAACTTCATCTTCAAATTACAACCTATCAACCTTCCACAACAAATCATTTATCACTTCAGTAGCTTGAGGTTGAAAACTTGGATCCAACTATATGAAATATTGGTATGCTCCTGGTTGCTGCAAATTATGTATAAAGATGTCGCATTAGACACGTTATAATTTAATATTATGAACAATTATTTTCAAAACTCACTCCATAGTATCGACAACCAAAAAATCTTCGACCAGGATTTCGTTCAGTCCAAGATGTTTTTATCACTGCTTCTTGTTGGCAATAACATAGAGGCAATGTCATTTCATATTGACAAATTGGGAGTGAATACATGAACTTAACATGTAAATCAAATCACAAAAAGAAATTGGAAACTACACTGACCTTCTACATCAAGAATTATAGAAAAATAAAATTAGGAATGCATATCATAATTTCCGGTACTTCTTTGGTTAATCTTTTCATGCATAGTTTCATAACCCGAATGAGTACCCACAAGCAGTCAGTAACAATGGATCTAAAGATGCATGCACCAACGTTAAGAGGAATCAACAACGATCGAAATTAACGAAAGTGTTAATATGAAACAAATACAATTACCATTTGAAAGCTTAGTCCGTGTGTTAAGTTGCAATGTCATTTGCAGAATAATATGAAGAAAAACTAAACTAAGACTAACCAAAATTTTGATTCTATTTGCAGAAGTTCGAGATATATATTCTCGTTGATGGATCGTGGCAGTGTAGGATACAAGACGTCGACGTAGGAGACAAGGTGTCAGATAGGGTGTCGACAACCAGGGTCTGTTCTCTTCAGAGGGAACACTTTGGGTGTCACGTCAACTAATGAGCGGCGAGTACGGGAGGCCAATGGGCGAGTAGGAGAGGCACGACGTTGGCATTTGCCCTAAATAGATTGAAGAAAAAAATGGCGGTGTCTTGGGTCACAAGATCTATGCTCGCTCGCTTCAAGTAGATCGCACAGGGTATCACCATCATAGTCATCGTCAACGAGTAGTGCAATGACAACCAGGGCAAGGGCCGACAAGCAAAAGAGTCAGACGAGGAGAATGGGTGGCGTCTATTGCCCTAAATCACAAGAGAGATACCACGAAGAGAGATGAGAGAATTTTTTTTAATTTTAAGTGATTCTAGGTATGAGTGAACCGTGATCCAAGAGATATATTTTTTTTTAAAGTGAACCAAATAAGTTTTAGGTTGGTTTAGGCGCTTTTATGTTGAACCATAAATTATAAATATGACGGATGACATCTCCATTAAATCCTATATTGTGTATATTATTATTATTATTTATATAATAGTACAAGTTACGAATCCAAAAGAGGCTCGATCGGATCCTCCAAGCACGGCGTGCATTGAGGAGCGATCTTTGTGGCTCATGTCAAAGGGTCAGGTAGCTAGTCCATGCGATGTTACATTGATGTAATGATACCACTAAGGGGGTGTTTCCCTCACAGTAATCTTTGTAGATTACTGGTAATCTGAAGTTAAAATTACCTGGGCCCACCACATTACCTTGTTTACTTATTTTAATTCGTAGGCAATCTGGATTGCCTAGCAATGCAGATTGCCTATGAAGTGGTAATCCACATTGCCTATGAGGGGGGTGTCTATCCAGATTACCACCCAAGTGGCAATCTTATTTATATTAGTTTCCCTCTTTGCCCTTTTAAATCTTCCATAAATAAAACATAACACAATAATAAATTATCATATAATAATAACAACAACATTTTTTATAAATTATTATTAATTATAAGATTATTTTATTATTATTTTAATTTGAAGGGTATTAATTACTTAAATTCATTAATTTGTAAATTCATAATTTAAGTTGATAAATTTTAATTCAATAATACAAAATTTTTAACTTAATAATATTTATGAAGGGTATTTTGGTAAAATGTTGTATATTATTTAGTAATCATTTATATAAGTAAATATGATAATCTGAATTACCACTTAGATTACTTATATATAGTAAACGGGGTAATGCACATTACTGGTAATTTAATAAGTGGTAATCTTTCTATCAAGTAATGTAGATTACCAAGTAATGTTAAGAGGTAATGCAGTAAACGCCTCCTAAGATTGGAATATAGGAAAAGTATGCAAGACTTATTTGGTTGAATAGATTGCTTAAAGATCATATTATCTCTGCAAAGAAAAAAAAAAGTAAAGGATCAAGATTTCACAATAAAAGAAATGAAAAGTTATGAGAGACTGAACAAGAAAAGAACCATATGATAGCAGACTTAAAGCGTAGAAAGGTTCTAAGATCAAATGTTATGGAAGGAGAGAGTAGACAAGGAAATAAATGTTCTCTTATATTTTCGACTCCCTTATATATTGTTGCCACCCAAACCACCAATTAACCTAACATTATTAATGGAACCACGAATTAATAGGCCAAAATTAAACTCCAAAGTCCAAATGTCCCTGGAAGGCCAAGGTGAAGAAAGTCGACAGCACCAATAAATTATCGATCAAGAACCATACTAGGGCGGAGAGCACCAATAACCAGAGGGCCGAGAAGCCCTCCTTAGACCAGCCCAGCAAGAAGGTGATGAGACCTACAAGATCATCAACATGTTGCCCTAAACCATCGATTCCATCAACGACATCTTGTTGAAGGAGGCCAATGCCGTACATCTCAACAAGCCACTAACTACTCAGGCACAACCCCCATTATGCATGGATGCATACATTTCCCATTAAGATTTCTTTGAGCCTATAAACTCCAGGTTTCGTTTTAGGGCGTCCGTTTGATTGATTCAAAGAAGTATCTATGTAAATGGAAATTCGCATTAACCAACATTCAAATTTTGGGGGAGCATAGATTGCAAAAATTGTATTGCGTAAAAATCAGAGTTCTCAAGGCTTGTATATCAATTTGCATTCGATGTTGATGAACCAATGATGCTTCCACTTTTCCAGTATGAACTGTCGAATAATTATGACTTCCTCGCATCAGAAACGGGCTGTACTTGAGAGTTCTTCGTTTAATCCTCTACTCGATCTGCATTTATTTTGATCTTATTCCCACACTTTAAAACTCACTTAGAAATCTTCTGCTGCTGAGTACAATTACTTTTTTTCCGGTGTAAACTTGGAGCTAATCCGGCTGACAAGATTACTGTTGGTGCTGCCGAGTACAAATTTGTTAGAATGGAAATTAATTTGGAATCTTCGGCTCAAGTATAGTAATCTCGCCTTTTAACAGATCCAACCATAGAAAATTAAAGCAAAGAAGAAACATCGGCAACATTAAAAGAAACATTTAGTGGAACAGATCCAACATTTCATGTTACCAATTTTTTTATCAACAGGTGAAACTGGACATAGATAATACAAATTCCCCTTGTTCCAACAAAGCCCTACAAAGATCCAAGAAGCCCAAAACATTAAGCAACTAAAGAGTTAGATCAGAGAAACACACAGACACTAATGAAGAACAGCAGAGCAATGCGCGACCGCATCAGGAGCGGTCGAGGAAACATCCTCCAGGGCTCACTTCTCCCCCCCACTATACCTTCTTGGGGGATTTGGCGGCCTTGGACGGGGACTTGGCTCCCTTGGACGGGGATTTGGTCTTCGCCTCGCCCTCCTTGGCGGCGGCGCTGGACTTCTTCGGCAGCAGCACGGGGTTGATGTTGGGCAGCACGCCTCCGTGCGCGATCGTCACGCCGGAGAGCAGCTTCCCGAGCTCCTCGTCGTTCCTTATCGCCAGCAGGACGTGCCTCGGTATGATCCGGTTCTTCTTGTTGTCCCTCGCTGCGTTGCCGGCCAACTCCAGCACCTGAAATCCGGGAGAAAATCCAAAGAACACCGTCAGATTGGAAAAAATCCCACAGAGATCTTAACAAATGAGTCGGTCGGAGAAGTTTACCTCGGCGGCGAGGTACTCAAGCACGGCGGCGAGGTAGACGGGGGCGCCGGAGCCGACGCGCTTGGCGTAGCGACCGTTCTTGAGGAATCGACCGATACGACCAACGGGAAACTGGAGGCCCGCCTTGACGGAGCGCGACACCGCCTTCTTCTTGGGCCCGCCGCCCCTCCGGCCGCCGGCGCCCTTCTTCGCCTTCCCTAAGGCCTCCATAGAAGCTGCCTTAACTCCTTTGGTGGTGTAGCGCTCTCCGATGAGCTCTGACCGGCGTCGAACGCTCGGATCCTATTTGGCTCGCCGGCGTGGAAGATGGAAGGTGTTGATGGCGATGAGATATTTCTTATGGGTTATAAATCAATGGACGGAGTTGGTAGTGGTGGTGGCAGCATCGATCTCGTGTGAATCGAGCAAATGAGGTCCGTCGGATCGTAGGCAATGGACGGATAGGACAGAGGGATAGGGAACCGCGATCCGTGGGAGATGGACTTGTCCAATCACATGTCGTCTCGCGTGTTCCGTGGAGTTTTTCCTTTTTTCCGATATGTTTTTTTTTCTGGAGAAAACAGACGCAATGGATAACAAGTCGGGTTGAGGAAAAAAACCAGGTTCCGTGCGGGTCCGACCAGACCGCTTTCTCATTAGAATTATATATAGTTTTAAAAAAAAACACTAATAAACTTATCTAGGATAACAAAGTAAACCTAATACAATCAATAAAATATAACTCTTAATTTATATCAGTAATTTGTTTATGAGAGGTTTGCAAAAAATATAATGAAAATATATTTTTATCTAAATATCATATTATATATAACTTTTAGTTTATAAGATTTCATATTAATTTTTTTTCGCAAAGCTATCTCGAATGGTTGACGATCAATTTATATGATACATTGATATTATTCTTATTCTCATTATAATTAATATCTTTATTTCAATTGTTATTTGGATGTGAATGTCAAGTTGAATTAGTCATCAAGGTTTCTTGGACAGAGGCTAATCTTGATCGTAGATCCTATGCATGATGAAATTATAGAGTGTGTAATTTTCTTTTTTTTATTTTTTACATTTATTTTTGAAATTAAGTTATGAATAAAAACAAAATGGAGAATGTGGCTATTTTCAATTGATGGATTCATCTATTTCACAACATTATAAGAATGTCATCAATGACTTATTAAAAAAGGTGGATGATTTGTAAGCACAACTTTCAGTGGAGCACAAAAGGCTTAAAATAATTATATGATTTATCGTTTTGGCGTTAGTACTTAAGTTATCGTACTAATCAAGTTGTATCAATATTGTTATGTGTGTTTGTCGTTAAGCTTGTACTTTCATGATTAATGAGGTTGTTGTTTTTTTATGTGTCAAGAAGATTGTTGTAACAATGTAATTGTCATATTATTGTTGTAGTTTTTATGTGAGTTTATGCTCAAGATTATGTAACGCCACACTATTTTATGAGTTTATATTTATGGTTGAAAGATGATTGTATTATTGTCTCTTGTTGTAATTATTATACTCTATGTGAGTTATACTCTTATTGTTTATCGTCATTGTCTCTTACTGTAATTATTATCTTCCAAGTATTATGAAAGCTAAAGAGGTGCCTTCAATTTGTTAAATTTCCTCTTTAGAGATTGATTCCTCCGGTAGTTCTTCCTGGCTTTTCTTCCCCTGGTATTGTTTCAACTCATGGACAGTGCAACAGCTACAACCTAATATCATCAGTAGCACCATCAGAGTGAGGAATGAGGAGAGAAAGCAGGTATTCATTGTATACTTGTTAATTGCTTACCCTCATTATTATACATTCAAGCAGTTTGTGATGCTCGAGTTGTTTCTGTCCATTTGTTTTTCCGTTTATTCAGCATCTTCAATTATGTGTCCTTAATCTTCTAGGTCTTGACTTGCATTTATTATTAGCAGATGCGATTATTATGATACATAGATGACCCTTATTTGGTTGAGAATGTCTCAGAAACTGGATGCACACATTGATTTGTATACATTGCTTCACTAAACTCATGGAGAGGAGAAAAATGGAGATGCGAAAATCACCATTAATAAATTTGTAGCATGAAATTTTCATTAGGTCATGCTGGGTCGGAAGTACACATATGCTCTCAATGAATCAACTTAGAAGGAATAAAATCTCAATTTATGTTTTGGGAGTACTAAAGGAGAGATAAATAAGAAAGAAATCAATAAGGAGTTAAAGAAATCAGAGATTAATTGATTGTACAATTATCATGTGTTCTAATTGATCATTAATAGCTTTGTTAAAGAACAATGAAAGATCAAATTGCTACATAATAGCAGAATAATGTGAAATAGAAGACCATCTTTGATGTTCATTCCTCCCCCCATTGCAAGCTTCGGTAAGTTCCTCCCTCATTGCAAGCCGGAAATAGCTCTAAGATATCATGTTGGACTAATAGACGCTTTATGCGGTCTTTAGCGGAAGCAAAATGAGCAATTCCGGATGAGTAAGCCCCGTGGACTGAACCAAAATGATTTAGAAGCATACCTTTCGATGGAGCACAAAAAGCTTAATTGTTATATCAATTCTCACTGAAGAGAAAAGCATTGTGCATTCAATTACATTTGGCAGTATCAAACATTCCCGACCTTGCACTAGCTTGGTTGATCGAATGATACCTCCAGTTTAAATTTATTGCAGTACTTTATTTTTGAAATTAAGTTATGAATAAAAACAAAATGGAGAATGTGGCTATTTTCAATTGATGGATTCATTTATTTCACAACATTATAAGAATGTCATCAATGACTTATTAAAAAAGGTGGATGATTTGTAAGCACAACTTTCAGTGGAGCACAAAAGGCTTAAAATAATTATATGGTTTATCGTTTTGGCGTTAGTACTTAAGTTATTGTACTAATCAAGTTGTATCAATATTGTTATGTGTGTTTGTCATTAAACTTGTACTTCGTGATTAATGAGGTTGTTGTTTTTTTTATGTGACAAGAAGATTGTTGTAACAATGTAATTGTCATATTATTGTTGTAGTTTTTATGTGAGTTTATGCTCAAGATTATGTAACGCCACACTATTTTATGAGTTTATATTTATGGTTGAAAGATGATTGTATTATTGTCTCTTGTTGTAATTATTATACTCTATGTGAGTTATACTCTTATTGTTTATCGTCATTGTCTCTTATTGTAATTATTATCTTCCAAATATTATGAAAGCTGAAGAGTTACCTTAAATTTGTTAAATTTCCTCTTTAGAGATTGATTCCTCCGGTAGTTCTTCCTGACTTTTCGTCCCCTGGTATTGTTTCAACTCATGGACAGTGCAACAGCTACAACCTAATCTCGTCAGTAGCACCATCAGAGTGAGGAATGAGGAGAGAAAGCAGGTATTCATTGTATACTTGCTAATTGCTTACCCTCATTATTCTACATTCAAGCAGTTTGTGATGCTCGAGTTATTTTTGTCCATTTGTTTTTCCGTTTATTCAGCATCTTCAATTATGTGTCCTTAATCTGCTAGGTCTTGACTTGCATTTATTATTAGCAGATGTGATTATTATGATAGATAGATGACCCTTATTTGGTTGAGAATGTCTCAGAAACTGGATGCCTGGATGCACACATTGATTTGTATACATTGCTTCACTAAACTCATGGAGAGGAGAAAAATGGAGATGCGAAAATCACCATTAATAAATTTGTAGCATGAAATTTTCATTAGGTCATGTTGGGTCGGAAGTACACATATGCTCTCAATGAATCAACTTAGAAGGAATAAAATCTCAATTTATGTTTTGGGAGTACTAAAGGAGAGATAAATAAGAAAGAAATCAATAAGGAGTTAAAGAAATCAGAGATTAATTGATTGTACAATTATCATGTGTTCTAATTGATCATTAATAGCTTTGTTAAAGAACAATGAAAGATCAAATTGCTACATAATAGCAGAATAATGTGAAATAGAAGACCATCTTTGATGTTCATTCCTCCCCCCATTGCAAGCTTCGGTAAGTTCCTCCCTCATTGCAAGCCGGAAATAGCTCTAAGATATCATGTTGGACTAATAGACGCTTTATGCGGTCTTTAGCGGAAGCAAAATGAGCAATTCCGGATGAGTAAGCCCCGTGGACTGAACCAAAATGATTTAGAAGCATACCTTTCGATGGAGCACAAAAAGCTTAATTGTTATATCAATTCTCACTGAAGAGAAAAGCATTGTGCATTCAATTACATTTGGCAGTATCAGACATTCCCGACCTTGCACTAGCTTGGTTGATCGAATAATACCTCCAGTTTAAATTTATTGCAGTACTTCTCGTCCCACCGTCGTGCACCTGAAAAAAGTATAAGGGGATCAACAATGTGAATACATATCTTTAAGATGAGCAACCTTGTTAATAAATGTCATTCATGATACTCTTTGCCCTTGAAAATTTATCACAGCATGCATCTGAATAGTCAAACCCCTAGTTTCTCAACTTGACCCTGCAACCTGAACTTGTCTATTTACTTGCCCCAAGCTAATTTTTGCTTGCACTAAACTCAAAATTAGAGAGCATTATGAACATGTTTTCAGAACTCACAGCCTAAGATTTTTCATTTTCTTGAGCACCATAAATTCAAACCTAAAAAACTAACTTGGCTCTGAATTAGGATCAAAACCTAGACAACCTGCCCAAAAATTTTAAAAAAGTCCTGGTCTTAGATCTAGAAGTTTGACCTCTATCTGAAACTTAT
>LTAE01006583.1:0-16984 GCA_001647135.1 Pontederia paniculata
CGAATTGGAAGATGGCTCTGATGTCAAGATGGCAAGAAGAAAAATGATGGTGAATAAAAAGAGAAAACTTGCTCTAAATTGATTCTTATCCCATCATTATATACTCTAATTAAATTAACAACGACAACCAGTAATTATCGTCGACCATCACTCTTCTAGCTTTTTCTTATATTTCTAGGTGATAATTTCCAGTGATTGCCACCTCAATATCACATATGTCAATCGTTGGCATTTCGAGCAGACCCATCAATTGAAGTTGCTGCTATGAAGATTGTGGTACCTCCTTAGACCATCATCCCAAATAGGGTTTATGGCTCTACCGTCAAGATTCTAAGAAGAAGAGCGCGAACGATAGGGTTGACATTGCCTCCATTGCTTCAAGAGAGTGTGACCTAGATGGTGATGAGAGTCATTTACTCATCCTACGATTTTGTGAAGGCCACCGTCATTGTAACACCCCCAAAGTCACACATAATTTACGGGCTTGCATCTTTTGGCTTAACTTTGACCAATAGGTTGACCCACATAATTTAAATCCGACATTTTCACTAAAACATTTTTTCCAATAAAGAAGACTGAAAATCTATTATATTAGTTCCAATAGAAAACTAACATCAAACACTATATCAAAACAAAAACACTAATGACTTAGATTTCACCTTTCTCTATCACATGACAATTAAGACTCACCAAGATCCGATTCCATGTGCTAGCAAGACTACCACAGGAAGCATCACCATTAGCACTATCGACACCTATTAAACATATGGATTACCTTCAGAATCGAATTCACGGGGGAGAACTCATGAACTATGACACTAAATATATAAATATCATATAAAAAGGAACAAATATTAGGAAGCAACATATAAATGAGTCTAACCTTTCCTTTCCCAAACAATGGAGACATGCGAGGGAATCAATGCTTATCATTTATTTTCATCTTTCTTTTCAGTAATAGTTGCAAGAACATTGGTTACACTCAACTCTCATGGTGTACAATATATCAATATGTCCAAGACTAGTTCATGTTGGGAATATCATCTTTTATTTCAATCAATAATGAGCAATTACCAACATAAGTAAATTCAAGAAAACTAGCACCAATATGACTAGTTAGGTCATAGGGTCTCTCTGACCCAAAAAGATCTCCAAAACAGTAGTCCACAAGGGACTCAGTGATTCGCGAAGGAACCTAGTAATCAGTAGGGATAAATCCCTCAGTCCATCGGGGTCATCCTCTTCATCCATAAATATACACACAATCATTAAATTCATTTATCTTTGTTTTACCTATTATGCTAAGTTCACGTGAGATTTTACTTGGTCTACCTCAATCAAGTCAAATAGTTAATAAACCAGAACATCAGGCATCTCGGGACATGATCTGCATCGTCGATGTCATGGCCCATTTCTTCTTTCAGGTCAGGCGGCGTTCGGACGAACACGATCGTTTCAACGAGAATAAGGTATTACAAGTGAGAACATAGACCGTGTTCAAGGCGACACAAACCGTTTTCATTATAGGGTTTATTCTATCATTCTTCTTTAGGGGAGACACGGGTCGCATCAGAGGATGACATGAGCCATTTCTTTTTTTTGATTATAGAATCTCAAGGACAAGGGCTACGTCCCTAAGGCACACGGTCCTTTTTCCTGATGGCATGTTGGTTTTGGTCGAAGCAGCCCGAATCAAGGGTTGACAAGGCCGTTCTCTAGCGGAACACGGGTTGTGTCAGGTTGACATGCGGTCCATTTTAGGCTATTATCCATTGTTATTTTCATCTGTGGAAACAACCCGCTAAGTCTATCGAAGTGGTCCGTCCCTGCCGTGTCTCGTGCCAGTCCCAGACATGCGGACTGTGTAAGGAGGGAACACGACCCGTATTCAGGTGCACGTTACATATTTAATCATAAACTTAAAGACTAATCATTTACTAAAATCCTCAATCTCAAGAATGGTACGAATCCGAAAAATAGGAAATTTATATACCGAAAACCTTTTTCATTAGTCATCAATAATCCATTAAAACCCCATTATTATTTTTCTTTAATGATCCTAATTACATGTCTCTTTTTGAGAATATTATTTTCTATTCGTTCCCATTCTACACTGGCTTCTCCTTTCTCTGCGTGTTGTTGACTCTCGTCAAACCCTTGTGGTACAAGCCTCATGCATGCATGAAGGCTAGATAGAGAAAAAGATCCCTAGGAGAGAGAAAATAGTGCTTACCTTAATCTAGAGGTAATTTGCATCGTAAAAAGACTGAAGCATTTAAGGTAATCTGCAGTCATGTTTGTTGTATTAATCTAATACATTTTTAGGCACTTTAATTAATTATATTGCTTTATGAAGCCACTTTTTCACGTTAAATAATAGATTTTGTGATCATCCGCTAATTGCTATTGAGGTTGACTTTGTTTTCAAGTGAATTATTATTTTTTTTCTTTTTTCAAATGTTTATTTTTATTTCTTATAATTTCAAATTACGTAATTTATAATTAAAATTCAAAGTTCCTCTATACCAACGTCAAGATTCATCTTAAGAATAATTCTACATGTATTTGCGAGTAGACTTTCTACATAATCCGAATTCAAACTCAATTGACAACGGTAAGAAATAATTCTAATGACTTCAAAATAAAGCTAACTTTTGGATTTGCCAAAAATTTCGGCATGACTTTTGCTAAAAAATTGTCTTTGCATCGTGTACAAATATAGAATGGGCCAAGCCTAAATCATATAACTCAATAGAATAGAAAATGGAGAAAGTAAAGGGCCAGATGCCCCAACTAGGAGTTTCACACCACTCCAAATCATAATAACATAAAAATGGACACGAATATCTATGATATAGACTACGTCCATGAGCATTACAAGAGTAGGAAAGGAAGATAGGTTTAATCCTCTCTAAATCTATCATATGCACACAACCTAATTATTTCCCTTTTAATGTGCCCGATGAACATACAAAGCAATTATATCAATCTCCGAGGAGTACCTCCTCATCATCTACAAAAAAATATAACAAATATAGGGATGAGCATAAAGAGCTCAGTGAAGAAAAAGATTTCACAAACTATGAAAACCGGAAAATAAATACGGACAAAAAATCAAATCTCAAAATCCAAAGACAAGCTAATTTAGTACATAGCTTTTTATAAGAAAATATTTTGCAACTCAATATGCAGAGTGAAATATGCCATGCAATGGGCTATAACTATGTGTCATGATACTCCCTCGCTACTCGCGCGTACATCAACATCATATCATCATCATAATCATCATCATACGTGAGGATCGTCACTGTGGGGGCTTCACTCCTACTCGTTAGGGACACCTCACCCGTGCAAGCCATCGCTCAACACTGTGAGGGCCTCACCCCTCCACGAGAGGGACACCTCACCCACACCAGCCGTCGCTTTACATTATGAGGGCCTCACACCTCCACAAGAGGGACACCTCACCCACGCGAGCCATCGCTCGACACTGTGAGGGCCTCTCGTCACCATGTACAATATCAATCAACACAAGTAAGGATCACCTCACCCACGCAAGCCGTAACTCGACACTGTGAGGGCCTCACATCTTCCACAAGAGAGACACCTCACCCATGGCCGTCGCTCGACACTGCGAGGTCCTGTCGTCACCATGTACAATATCAATCAACACAAGTAAGGATCACCTCACCCACGCAAGTCGTAACTCGACACTGTGAGGGCCTCACATCTTCTTCCACGAGAGGAACACCTCACCCACGCGAGTCATCGTTCGACACTATGAGTGTGACGACCAACCCCGACATAGTCGACCATTAGCCGTCACGAGAGGGGTTATATAGACATATCACAAATTCAGTTCAAATAATTGAACATTGTGGAAACATGACGAGGAAAATAAACTAACTTTTGAAATTGCCAAAAATTTCAATCTAAACACATTTCGATCTATCAAGAACATTTTGATCTCAGCACCGCCCCTCCACCTTTCTGGAAAGGGGCAAAGGCACCCTATCGTTCATCACAAATTTGATGATGATTGATGAGGGATCTGTTGTGAGCGAGAAATAAGGGCGGATCATCTCTTCCTCATGTCTTCTATCTTCTTTCTGAATCTAAAGGAGAAAAGAAGATGAGCCTCAAGTGTAATGAACGGCTCAACACGGACCATGTTATGAAAACGTGGGCTGTGTCATGAGCGAATACATGTAAGATCTCTCTTAACCCATATCACATTTTGTTATTTCAACAAACAATCATCATGAAAAATGGGCAATGTCCAAGTCTGATGCGGGTCGTGTTCCATAACGGATAGGTAGAACACTAGTTATATTGATTTGGAATGGGATCATGTGCGTTTGGGACGCAGGCTGTGTCTCGCCATGAGGTGAGTTGTTAAAGTTATTTTCATTGATTGAATGATTGACCGTCGTATGAAATGGAAACCCTAGATTTAAATGATAATAGGATTTAAAGAGGATGGTGTATGTGCTTGAATTTATCCATGTTGGTTTGATTTGGCTCATAGTGAACTAGACCTGAGGATGTTGCATGTGCTTTAATGGGTTCCTATAGGCCCCGTTTGGTTCAAGAATTTAATATTCTTGGATTAAGAATAGTATGTACTAGATTAAGAATATTCTTGTGCAATTCTAACCTTATGAATTAAAAGTTGTTTGGTTGTAGGAAGTTCTTATTCCGATGGTATTTGGTTGATATGACAATAAATAAAACTAAAATAATAAAATAATAATATTTTTTAAAAATAAAATCTGTTTAAATGTTGAATATAATATATTATAATTATTTAATACTATATATAATAATTTATGAAAATTAGCATTAACAAAAAAATATTTTGTTGCTTGAATAAAAAAGAAACAAAATAAATAAATTAAATGATATATATATATATATATTTATAATAATATAATAATAAATATTTTCTATTATTAATATAGTGATAATGACAAACTAAAAAAGTTAAGCTTATTAGTATATTTAGTTCTATTTATAATAATACAAATAATAATATTATAACTGTAATTATAAAATTATATGTATTCATACAAAGATACCTTAACTATATAAAAGTTAAAAAATAGTGTTGATCCAGCCAATTCTTGCCAGGAAATAAAAAATCCTCCTTTTTAAAATTTCAAAGCACCGACAAGGATTAAAATTATAATGATTACTTTTGGCCATGTTAATCCTATTCCAATAGTGTTTGGTTGCAAGCTTAGGATTAAAGCCTTAATCTACCTCTTATTCCCATACCAAACAACCCCATAAGGATCATTGTTGGAATAACTTCCTTCATGTTCAACTGGGTTCTTTAGCACCAACTATTAATGGGTTCTTGCTGAAACTCCTACAAAGGGGTTTCTCAAGTTCAACTGGGCTCTTGATGGGACTAAACTTACATGGGTTCCGTCGAGGACAACTGTAACTACATTCCCTAAGGTTCAACTATCTACTGAATTATATAGACCTATCTAACCTTAATTGCAACATGGGCACAAGCCAATGACCTTCATGTCTGTTAAAGGTTCACTAATGATTGATTATGATAATTGAATAACTTAGGACAACAATATGATAAGATGTTTAAAAAGGTCCTAAGCAAAATATTGAACTGAGCTTAAACCTACTGAACTGAAAACAATGGACATTATCTTACAACAATACAGTTGAAGTTCTTGCAACTAAATAATCAACGGAAGATAAATTAGGCAAGATCATGATATTCTTGCAATTGAACAAGTTAATGATAATGTAAAGAAATGAATAATTAGATGAGAAGGTGAAAAAGGTAAATTAAAGATAAATAAATTTATTAATTATTTTCCCCTTGATAATTGTACGTATGATTTTCTCTACTAAATATTTCGTATGCCCAATAGTAGGCGCTAAATGCAACTAATAGGTGATGGCAATAGTGATGGAAATATTCATGACATGATGACTTGCACATGATAGGAGTCTAATATTGAGTAATAATTATTTTATTAGTTCTGTCTTTTATATTATTGGACAATGTAATAGAATAGTTTATTTGGCTAGACTATTTTGTTTTAAAGTTATTGCTTCCACACCACGTGATTATAATGTTGACTAGTCTTTTGGTCAAAGTCAAATCAAAGAAGTAATGTCATAGCATCTTCAAATTTGTTTATGTTATGTGGCGGGGCATGAATTTGAAAGCGTTACATAATTTCTCACATTGTTGTAAATATGATGAAGTTGAACTAGACCTTTTGTGATTATTCTCCACATAACATATTATAAGATGTGGGAGTGCATACATTTCTTTATATTACTTGAATTCAATACAAAAGCTAGCTTTTAGGCAAGAATTGTGTGCATGACTTGAGATTTCGTGTGGCAAGTTACAGGACGAAAATTTTATGTTCCTCAAGCACGATATCCTGCATGCAAAAAGATCAAAATGCTCTCAGAAGTTGCCATTGGGCAAGTCACACCAAAATTATCAAAATTTCGATGTGAACAAAACATGAATGAACTTGCTTACCCTACTANAAGACAGATCTTTTAATTGTCATAACATTGATAAAATGATTTGATGCAGGAATGTAACAGTTTCTTATACAACAAAGGTATATAACAATTTATAACCTATGACTTTAATCTTATACGATAAAGGTATATACAAATTTCTTGCAAGGGATGTAAATAGAGAAAGGCTTACGTATGACCTAACATATTTATCTAACATAAAAAAAATAAAACTCATCGTTAAATCCAACACTCCTTTTTTCAGTATGATCATTTCTTTGCGTCGTGTCCTAGTTATAGACTCAACTAGTGTCTAACCTTCCTCCTCAATAGGAACATAAGGGATGGAGGAAAAAGAGAGGGAGAAAGAAATAGAAAGAAATCAAAAAAATGAAAAGGGAATTTGGGGGATAATATAAGAGACATATGGGGATAGATTTCTTCATGATGCCAAAGGTTTATTTTCCTTAAACATCGATGTGGCAGAATCAGGAGAGAGAGAGAGAGAGTCACGACCTCTCCTCTCTCATTTCACTACGGCCATGCTACTGTTTGGTTTCTAGAGGCTAAATCGTTATCGCACTAGGTATTCATGGACAATGCTCCAATGATGAATTCACTCCATCAAGGTTCATTAAATCAGTGAGTGACATAATGCTCTCTCCATTAGAAGTGTCAATTTAGTTTATCATATTTTGTTATTTAAAATAGAATATAGTTTAACATAATTTTAATCATTTTTTTTTCGATTATTTTAACTTTTTATTAGTTATTATAATCTTTAAATTACTAAGGATGTAAGTAAAAACCTACAAACAGAAAAATCTATGCTGCCCGAAAAAATAAAAAAAAATTGGATCTTGAATAAAAATTAGGGTAGTATTTAAAAAAATAAAACTGACCAATTATACTAGGATCCTTAACCAAGAAAGTCGACAGGGTTCGCCCTGAATCTAATTCTATAATATATTTATAAAATTTTAATATTAGTAAAAACATAATCTTATTTTAAAATACTAAGTCATAACTTTTATACTTTTTATTACGTCCTAAGATTGAATATTACTAATAATTTAAACTATTATATCTAATTGGATGTGTAAGTTATTAAGTTGGAATATAATATATTAGTGTAGTCGTGTAGAACACTTGTATTTGAAATAAATTTATTGTAATTGAATATGAAACAAGGATTATAATAGCAGTAATTTTGGTCAAAACAAATTTAAAAAGTGAATTATCAAGAAAGTTTCATAGTTGAACCCTTTTAAATATTTAGAATGGTGAATTCCATAATATTAATTTTATTTTTAAAATAATATTCTCTCAAATTAGGGCCTATGCCCAAAAAATCAAAACTGCTTAGACCAGTATTTTTTATTTTAGGGTTGTGTTTTATGCTAAAAAAATCATCAAAAAGTTATTGATCGGATTTTAGATGCCAAGAAACCGCCCAACCCAAACTTTTTTCATCCCAATTTGTTGTTATATTATAACAACTTTTGGTATCTTAATTATTTGTTTAATATATATTACTTTATTATACTTGTATTTAAAATGATATTAGTAAATGTTTGAACTAAAGAAAAAATTATAACTTAGTTATGAATTAGATTTTAATGTAGTTTAAATATTTTTACTTAACTTTGTAATACTTTTATAATTTTTGTCGTATTTATTTTTTAAAATTATATGATATTATTGTATCACTAGTGTAAGGATATTATTTAAATGGATTTAGTTAATGCATGAGCCACACATTTGTGAAGTGGGCCTCATAGGTTAAGTTTTTTTCTTCTTTGAGTTTTCAGTTGGAGAGCCTTAAAAATGTTGTCGCTGCATATTGACAATTACCATGCTAACTATGTTTTCATTATAATAGATGATAAGGCATCCTCCAACATTGACTAGTGTCGTCCTGAATGGGTCGNTGGCGAAATTCAATGAAATATACCACATCCACAAATGATGGGGTGCGACATAGGGATAGTAAGGTGATGTAAAGTACGAGTATCTAGAATCCTATTTTTTGTTATGTGCATCACAATTTTATATTGTTTTCTTTTCGCATGGAGGGATAGTAAGGGTGACGATAATTCTACAAAGTTTTACTATATTGAAGGGGCTTTTCTGACATGCCATCTTGTGAGGTTTGTAGAAAAAAAGGAGTGGTGAAATTATCAGGGGATTATAACCCGAATTGCTCACTATTGTCACATGAACCTCGAGGATCATATGATCAAAAGCATCACACATGAGTTCATGGGTATCAATTCAATGGTTCAGATGAAGCTTGTGGAGAATATTACTGGCCCCTACTACTTTGTAATCAAGAAGATTTAGGAGGCTCTCCCTATTACCGAGGCTTGAGCTCTGCGAGAAAAAAAGTTTATCAAGCAATAACATTAATATTTGAATATGTGGGTATCGAATACACTTTTTTATAGAAATTTTTTTTTTCAAGTTCTACTCATCAAGCTGTATTGCACAAGGAAGACGAACTTTTAGCTGGTGGATCCATAACTAGTTGGCCTTAGGTCACTAGGACTTAAGTGTCCTTTACAAGTTTACTTACTTGAATATTCTCAAGTTCTAAATGGTGATTCAAACTTAGGAAGTTGAGTTTCAACTTCAGTATTTATCCATATTGTACTAGATACTCTACATAGTAGACTTTCAATCGATGTCTCCCAAAGTAGATGGCCTTTGGTAATAGATGATAAGGCATCCTCCAAACATTGACCAGTGTTGTACTCGAATGGGTCGTCAAATTCAAGTTGTATAATCAAGACCCCTTTTGCTTTTTTGGCGAAATTCAATGAAATATACCACATCCACAAATGATGGGGTGCGACATAGGGATAGTAAGGTGATGTAAAGTACGAGTATCTAGAATCCTATTTTTTGTTATGTGCATCACAATTTTATATTGTTCTCTTTTCGCATGGAGGGATAGTAAGGGTGATGTAAATTCTACTAACTTTTACTATATTGAAAGGGGCTTTTCTAACATGCCATCTTGTGAGGTTGTAGAAAAAAAGGAGTGGTAAAATTATCACGGGACTTAAAACCCGAATTGCTCACTATTGTCACATGAACCTCGAGGATCATATGATCGAGATCATCACACATGAATTCATGGGTATCAATTAAATGGTTCAGATGAAGCTTGTGGAGAATATTACTGGCCCCTATTACTTTGTAATCAAGAAGATTTAAGGCTCTCCCTATTACCGAGGTTGATTGCCTCATGATGTTCAACCATGCTAACTAGATTCTTTTGTCGACCTGCTCTAGATCACTAGTTCCTCATCGATCCCTACTCTAAAAGCAACAACAACAACACTATGGGGATCTTCAAGCCTTCAATCATTGTGATGCTTTGCCAAGAGAAATTCGGCTAGATGCAGAGATCATCTTGATTATCATGTCAATCAAGGAAAATATGACACACTTTTCCCCCACTTGATCAGCTGGACCAATCCTAATTCATCTTACCATGATTTATTCTCTTTCTTAATATTTATTCTTTCGTGATGTACTCCTTTTATTTTTCTCTTCTTTTCTTAATGAGGTTCACACTGGAAAAGTGTGAAGTTCGAGATTGGTAGGGACGCCTTACATGCATTGCATTATTTGGTTTTTAGTACTACATATTATGTCAATCATATTTGCTTATACATTGATATATCAATAATCCAAAGAAATGAAAAAGAAAAAGAAAAAGAAAAGAAAAACCACCCAATGATAAATGTGACGTGCTTTATATTGTCTATCATATCTTTATGGTTTCCTGTCACTTACCTAGGACAACATTTCATTAATCTATGAAATTCAATTATATACTTTTTTTTATCAAGTATTGCCATTATAGAATTATTGGAATGTAGAATATTGCTAAGCCGACTCATGATTGTTAGACTACTAATCATTTCGAAGCCTACTTTTGATTTTCATTTTATTTGGTCTTGTACATAATTGCACTTTTATTGAACACATTAAATGTCTCCAAATATTATCTTTTGAAAACAAGGAAAATAAAGAAAAATAGAAAAAATTGAAACATTTTAAAAATAGAAAAACCAAGAATAAAGTAGTTGATGTAGGTGTAAGTGTGGTATCTACAATAGGGTATCTTTGGATGACTACACCCATAGGGGATTCTTGTATGGCATCCTAAGACCAATTGATTTGGGATCCGTCAATCAACAGTCCATTACAAGGACCACCTTGTGTAATATGGAGTAGCACATGAGTAACCTAAGTCGCTACCTAGTTCAAATCTTCAATTTAGAATCTAATAATGTTCGAGCAAGTAAGCTGAATACCCCAACACTTGTGCCCAAAAGAAATCTGGTTTGGTAGTTGACAAATCATGCAAAACGGTCTTCCTTATGCAACTCTTTTTGGAGGCTTGAATTAAAAAAATATTGAATAAAGAAGCATGTGAATAAATTTTTATTTGATGCTTGTATTTTCAACATTAATGCCATTATGTTAAACCTTATGAGTTTAGGAGTTTATGTACAAAAAATGAGTCAAGTCAGTATAAACTCTTAATTAAATCATACAAAAACAAAATTTAAAAATTATTTAACTCTTATGTACTTGTATAGAATACTATATATTTTTCATGGTTCTATATAAATAAGTAACAACTTTTAAATATTAAATATATATAGTTGCAAGTGAAGTTCACAAAGAATGTATAAGGAGATTAAATTAATGCAACCTACTTTAATGCATTTTTTAATTTTATTATTATTTTAAGTTAATAGATTGCAAAGTTATTAGTTACTTAATGCTTAAAAGTAATAGTGTTTGTTTTTATTGCTTCATATTTATATCATATTGATCCAATATTTTAATTTTGGTATATTTTAATCTTAAATATATGCATAATGTTATATTGTGGATGCACATTGATTATTTTATAAATATTTTTTGTACATAAACTCTAAGAGATCATAGATATGTTTTACAAGAGAAAAAAAATGAATCTTCTTAAATTCTCATACTTAACAACCTTGGAATATGTGTTTTCATTTTATGGGGTTGGATTAGGTGGTGTTTAAATATGTTTGAGTTTTAGTCTATGAAGTTGGGATCTTCCACAAATGATGAGATATTGTGGCACCGAATAGTGGTAGGAGAAAAGTTTTGATTGTTGAAGTGTAGGCTTGTTGTCTAGGGTTGTTGGTTGTCTTTTTTGAACTTGGAGGAATTTGATATATGCAAAGCATACATTCATTTAATAAAGTTGTGCGCTCATAAATATTACATATTTTCTCTTTATCTTTTTTATTTAGACCATGATTTTCTTTTGAATTGTTTTTAGTGTTTTTATTGTCCAAGAGTGAGAAGTCATGAGATTTAATGAAAGAGCCAAATAAGGAGATTAAATTTAGATTTGTCGTCCAATTCACGAGCCGTAAAACTGAGTCCAAGCGAAGAATTCTCACAGTGACCAAAAGACTATTTTTCATAGAGGATTCATGTCTCATGAAGGCAACTTAACGGGCAATGAAATAACCCTATTCCACTAAGTAATATCATCTTTCATGCCCCATTAAGCTTGACTTACGGGGCATGAACTAGGCCACTTTTGTCCACCACAAAAAAATTCGTTTCAACTCTACCCAACTTTGATTATAAACCTTGGTGTATTTCAACAAAACCTATAAATAAAAACCCAAGCATACGTTGGAAAGAAGTTTTAGAGATTTGGTCTTTGCTAGAAAATAAGAGGAGAAAACTTCAGATGCTCGAAAAATTGGATTTTGCATCGGAAATCTAGAAAGATCTACGATATCGCCTTCTTGTTTAGGTAATGTCCATATCTTTTATTCGAAGTTTTGGTATGATCTTTAAACTCATTTTGTTGTTTATGCTCTATCATATGGAATAGTCGTGTTTAGGGTATACCGAGTTGAACCTTGTTATTATGGATTATTCTTTTATAGTTTAATATAGCTTGAACTATTGATGATATTCATGTTAGGTTATACACAGTCTATCCCTAAACACAGTGAAATAAAAAGAGTAAAACTGCTCTAAATTGGTTCCTATCCAATCAATATCTGATTTCTCAATAAATTAACAATTACATCCATTAATTGTCATTGACTGTTACTATTTGAACATCCCATAGTGAAACTAAAAGAGAAGATTGCTCTAAATTTATTCTTATCCCATCAATATGTAATTTCTCATTAAATTAACGACTACATCAACTAATCATTACACTTTGAGATTTTTCTTACGTTTCTGGTAGATTGGTATCGATGATAGCCTTCTCAGTCCATGGAATTTTGAGCAAAATCATCAATAGAAGTTGTTGCAAAGTTTGTGATGTCTCCTTGGAACATCACTCCGAATTGGAAGATGGCTCTGATGTCAAGATGGCAAGAAGAAGAATGACAGTGAATAAAAAGAGAAAACTTGCTCTAAATTGATTCTTATCCCATCATTATCTACTCTAATTAAATTAATGATGGCATCCAGTAATTATCATCGACCATTAATCTTTTAGCTTTTTCTTATATTTCTAGGTGATAATTTCCAACAATTGCCACATCAATATCACATCTGTCAATCATTGGCATTTCGAGCAAATCCATCAATTGAATTTGCTGCTATGAAGATTGTGGTACCTCCTTAGACCATCATCCCAAATAGGGTTTATGGCTCTACCGTCAAGATTCTAAGAAGAAGAGCGCGAACGATAGGGTTGACATTGCCTCCATTGCTTCAAGAAAGTGTGACCTAGATAGTGATGAGAGTCATTTACTCATCCTACGGCTTTGTGAAGGCCACCGTCATTGTAATGTCCCAAAAGTCACACTGCACCATATAGCAAAGTGTGCAAGGGATGCTACATGCTTACATCTTTTGGCTTAACTTTGACCAATAGGCTGGCACGTATCATTTAAATCCAACATTTTCACTAAAATATTTTTTTCCAATAAAGAAGACTGAAAATCTATTATATTAGTTCCAATGGAAAACTAACATCAAACACTATATCAAAACAAAAACACAAATGACTTAGAGTTCACCTTTCTCTATCACATGACTATTAAGACTCATCAGGATCCGATTCCATGTGCCAGCAAGACTATCACGGGCAGCATCACCATTAGCACTATCAACACCTATTAACTCTCATGGTGTAAAATATATCAGTATGTCCAAGCCTTGTTCATCTTGGGTAGTATCATCTTTTATTTCAATTAATAATGAGTAATTACCAACGCAAGAAAATTCAAGGAAACTAGCACCAGTATGACTAGCTAGGTCATGGGTTCTCTTTCTGACCAAAAAAGATCTCAATAACAATAGTCCACAAGGGACTCAGTGATTCCCGAAGGAACCTTGTAAACAATAGGGATAAATCCCTCAGTCCGCTGGGGTCATCCTCTTCATCCATAACTTTACACAAATCATTAAATTCATTTATCTTTGTTTTACCTATTACGCTAAGTTCACTTGAGATTTTACTTGGTCTACCTCAATCAAGTCAAATAGTCAAGAAACCAGAACTTCAGGCATCTCGGGACATGGTCTGCGTCATCTACGTCATGGCCCATTTTATCTTCAGGGTTAGGCAGCGTTCGAACGAAAATGATCGTTTCAAAGAGAATAATATATTACAAGTGAGAACATAGACCGTGTTCAAGGCGACACAGATCGTTTTCATTATAGGGTTTATTCTATCATTCTTCTTCAGGGGAGACACGGGTCGCATCATAGGATGACACAGGCTGTTTCTTTTTCTTGATTATAGAACCCAAGGACATAGGCTACATCCCTAAGGCACACGGTTCATTTTCCTGATGGCATGTTGGTTTTGTTCGAAGCAGCCCGAATCAAGGGTTGACAAGGCCGTTCTCTAGCAGAACACGGGTTGTGTCAGGTTGACACGTGGTCCATTTTACGCTATTATCCATTGTTCTTTTCATCTGTGGAAACAACCCGCTAAGTCTATCGAAGAGGTCCATCCCTGTCGTGTCTCATGCTAGTCCCGGAGATGCGGACTGTGTAAGGAGGGAACACGACCCGTGTTCAAGTGCAGGTTACACATTTAATCATAAATTTAAAAACTAATCATTTACAAAAATCCTCAATCTCAATACCGAAAACCTTTTTAAATAGTCATCGATAATCCATTAAAACTGTATTATTATTTCTCTTTAGTTAGCTGCTCCTCGATGGATGGACGAATTCGTGCATGGTTTATCCATGCAGTTATTTAGTTAGTTTCTGAAGAGTTATATTTTTTATAATTTTGTAATACGTACGTGGCTGTTAGATCGATTATCTTATTTCTTGGCCCAAGATGGACGGAGTCTTCAATTTGTGTTGAGATTACTCATAGGGATTAGCCAGATGAAAAATCATCATTAGCGGCCACAAATTTTTTTGGCCTATGCCCAAAAAATCAAAATTGCTTAGACCAGTATTTTTTTAATTTTAGGGTTGTCTTTTATGCTAAAAAGAATCATTCAAAAGTTATTGATCGGTATTTAGATGCCAAGAAACCACCCAACCCGAACTTTTTTCATCCCAATTTTTTGTTATATTATAATAACTTTTTGGTATCTTAATTATTTGTTTAATATATATTACTTTATTATACGTGTATTTCAATTGATATAGTTTTTAGCAACTTTTTGAAGTAAACAAAAAATTGTAACTTAGTTATGAATTAGATTTTAATGTAGTTTAAATATTTTTACTTAAGTTCGTAATACTTTTATAATTTTGTCTTATTTATTTTTAAAAATTACATGACATTATTGTATCACTAGTGTAAGGATATTATTCAAATGGGTTTAGTTAACGCATGAGCCACACATTTGTGAAGTGGGCCTCATAGGTTAAATTTTTTTCTTCTTTGAGTTTTCAGTTGGAGAGCCTTAAAAATGCCTAATAATTACTGTCGCTGCATACTGACAATTACCATGCTAACTATGTTTTAGTTTTAAGATCTTTTAAAAATCATGAACCTCGTGGGTCATTTTTCGTGACATTCAAATTTACAATAGATGAAAAGCGTTGAATAAAGGAAATTGATGCCTTAGGCTTACTTTGAACAATGTGTGCTTCGCACATTCATTCTTATAATGGAGATGATAACTTATTGTATATAGCAAACTCAAAAGTGCGACACAAAACTTTATTAATGGTATAATTTGTTTTTTAGTTCATCAGACTTTATAAGTCTATAAGATATTAAAGACTTTATAATATTTATAAGATATTATATAGTTTATGCTCGTCTAAATCCCTAAACTCGAGAGTTTTACAACTTTATCCTAAATCCTATTTCATGTAAGTTTACTAGGGTTAATCACAATAGACTAAGTGTTGCATGATTCTTTTGTCGCGATTTCCAATACTCGACTTAACCACTTAGGTTATCCATTAGGGTGTCCAATACAAGGTTCGAAACTGAGACTCGCTGTCCCGACCCTATATTTTGGGACAACATAAAAAGGTCTCAACCCTGATATTTATTCGATTAGGACTGCAACCGAGATGCAGCGATTGAATACCATTTTGTACCCAAAATCGTGGACTTATGAGTAATTCATATGACCTTGTTTATTGTCACCATAGTATTTGAGGCCTCGCCCTATATCACATACCTACCTATGGCTGGTGAAGCTCTCAGCAAGATTTTTTTAAAAATGAACTCGAACTCGAGACTTGCTTACTTTCACATATGTACACACATGAGTTTCTAATCTTGTATGTCCATAACTTGACTTTTGGGATAGATGTAATTTTATTGCTCACCTTGTATTATAATTTGATATTTTCAATGCTTTGAATACTCTACTAGATATAAATTTTGTAAAACTTTATTTATTAATAAATTTTGTTAACTTTGGGTTCATGATGCATGACGAACGTCTCGCAAGCGTATGAGGTCTTGTTGTAGTAATAAAATATCGATCCCACGAGGAAGTGGCCAAGTATTAGAATTATGATTCTCAAATCGTTATTTAGACGGTTAAGGTTAGGAGAGAAAAGTCTACACTACAATTAAAACTAAATAAGAAGAATGCAAAGAGGGATGCAAATGCAACATGCAACTAGGCGGAAATATGTATAAGAAATGTTCTAAGGTTTCGAATCCGTCTAGGGTAATCATGCAAATGTTAGTTATATAACATGCAATAGATTCTTGCTTCACTCCATAATTCATGCATTCCTCTTTCAAGGCAACACAATTCTAACTAAAGTTATGGAATAACACTTTCGTGCACCCACGCTAACAATAGTTGCACTATATTCATGAGCTTGTAGAAGGAACAAAAGATGATTCTATTTCTAGACATCACACTTTGTATCTCACTAGGCAAAAATACTAGTTGGATAAGATGACTTTCATCACTTAACAACCTAGGATAAGTTAAATGAGTTAGCTACTCCCATAAAAGTTTAGCATCACATTCACCAA
>LTAE01006584.1:0-11197 GCA_001647135.1 Pontederia paniculata
ATTATTATTATTATTATTATTATTATTATTATTATTATTATTATTATTATCGTTTAAAAAAGTTTTATTACCATCTTATTTTATTAATTAAGAATAAAAATATTCATCACTAATATAATATAAACTATTTTTTAAGAATGATAATAATGGAGTATAACGGCAGTAAAATATAATGAAATAGAGATAAGAATATCATTATATTCTTCGAAAAAGAACTAAATAAATATTAAAAATATTATCGAAGTGAAATTGATAACACTCATATTTCTTACGTTTGAGCATAATTTTTATTTGAGCATAATAAAATAATGGAATATAAACAAATAATAAAATAGAGATAGGAATATCATTGTATTCTTCGAAATACTAAAAGTATTATCAAAGTGAGATGGGGAACACTCGTGTTTCTCTCATTTAACGAAATAGGGTGTTGTGCACAATTTTTGGTCGTCAACAAAGAAGAATAATCATAGTGTTAAAACTTTTAAGCCCCGTTTGAATCGTAACGAAAATAAAATATGAATTAAAAAATTTTCATAGGATTATATTTTTTAAAAAAAATTCTTTACATATTATTTTTCATTGAAATATATTCATACTATCGTTTGGATTGACTAATAAATGACAATTTCTCAACATAAACATAAACTCAAAATACGATCAAATAAAATTCAAATGATCAAATTCAAATTCAAATATAATCAAATATGGCAGTTATATATATGGTCAAAAGATTAAATATTGTATACATCATTAAATATGGAAGAAGATGAGGAGCAATAAAAGAGACAATAAAAAAATAAGAAAGGAAAAAAAAAATATTTCAGGCTCATTTTTTTTCCATTGGAAACACTCTAATTTCTAAAGGTAATATCTCTTCATTTTTAATATCCAACCAACTATTTTGATAAGTTTTCAATTATAGAAAATAAATCATTGGAATGAACTCTTTCCATAAGATATGAAGGTATCCAAACAGACCCTAAGTCTCTTTTCAACTAAATAAAAATTTTTTTTTTAATTTTAAAATATCATTTCTTCAACCGACAAAGTGATAAAATGAATAATATCATATTCTTCAAAAATATCATTTCATATTCTTATAATCTATATTCGATTGCGGAACACCATATTATCTACTACCTATAGTCTTATTTAACATTTGGGGTATGCGGACAAATCTATTACTCAGTAAAAAGTAAAAAAAAACATTTTACTATATTTGGAAAATAAAATTATTTAAAAATCACTATTTTTATTTCACATATTAACGGTGAGTCGCCAATATTTATATTCTTGCAGCCGCAAAAAATAAAGTGTAGATAAAAGAGTAATTTTCATAGACAGTCCATTAACTTTATTTGAATCCTACTTTAATTTTTAAATTTTAGTTTATAATAAACTAGTCTCTTAATTTCGCAATTTGTTCATGGAAGATTTTTTTACTTGAGATATATTTTTCAGCTTCTTTTCATACAAAGCCACGTAAAAAATAAAAAATAAAAATATTGACATAAAATTTAATATTTTTCGAATAGTCTCTTATTTATTCAATTCTCATTTTGATCCTCTCACTTTAAATTTTAATCAAATAACCCCTCAACTTTAGTTTATAACAGAAGGTTCATAAACTTTATAATCCATTTACCGAAATCCCTTTATTAAAAAATATCAAATTTTTATCCAGTTGAGAATGTGAAAATTATTATTCTTTGTGTCGATATATTATATGTATTAGTGAGAATAACATGATCACAAGAAATATTATTAATTTTGATCTCTTACAAGAGTAATTAATTTTTATAAATTTTATTAAAAAAAGTGAGATCAATCGTATGAAATTTCATCAGCACGTGCATATTCCTTCCAACATGATCAAAGTTCATTAACTTTGATAGTTGTTGACCCTTTTTTTGATGATGAAATATGTAAAAATTAATTTACTTTTGTAGATGAAAATTAACAATATTTATGGTGTCCACGTAGTTCTTATGAATACATATAATAACGTAGACGTAAGAAATATTAATTTTTACATTTTTAAGTGGATAAAAAATTAATAAATTAATATTTTAAATTAAAGAAATCTTTGGTGAATAGATTGTAAAGTTGAAGGACCATTCAATTACAAACTAAAATTAAGAGATTATTTGATTATAAATTAAAGTTAGATGACTAAAATAAGAATTGAGTAAAAATAGAAAACTATTCAAATAGTATATTTAAATTTTATATCAATATTTTTTTTATTTTATTGCTTACGTGACTTTATCATATGGGAAAAAACCAGAAAATCTATATCACAGGTAAAAAGACCTTCATGAACATGTTGTGGAGTTAAGGGACTAATTAATTATAAATTAAAATTCAAAAATCAAAGTGGGACGCGAACAAAGTTTAAGAATTATCTACAAAAATTAGACAATAAGTAGGGTTGAGCATGATCTGAATCGATCCGGTTATCTCGGTCTGATACGATCCGAATTTCAAAAATATTCTCGGTCCGAAACCGGGTCGGGACTGGGTCCGATAACTCGAAAACCCGATCCGATCCGGGTCAGGACCGAGTCCAAGTTTAAGAAACCTAAATTTATTTTCGACTCGGTTCTCTTATATTATAATATATAAATATATTATAAAATATATTTTTATGTAATAATTAATATATAAATTGATTTTATTACTAATGCATAAAAAAAGAGTTTAGAGTTCTTAATAATTAATATAAATAAATATTAGAATTTTTAATTTTATTTTTATATAATAAAAATATAAAATCGGGTCAATCGGGTCGTTCCGATTAAACCAGGATGACCCGATCCCGGACTCCGCTGGGATCGGATCCGGGTTCGAGTCTCATTTTTTGAGACCCGATCAAAACCGAATCGGGACCGAGTCAAGAGTGATCCGGTCCCGAACTCGGTTTTGCTCAGCCCTAACAATAAGTGTCCTTTTATAATAGTTTAATCTTATTATCACTACTTACCAGAAGAAGGAATATCTACTTTCCTAAACTTAGTAATAGCAATGTCATGAGACCATTATGGACCAATTAATTGAGGAATAAATAAGAACATTTTATTAATAGCAGTAACCTATTACATGTTTTAATTTTATTATATTCATGACATATATATTTTTATATTAATATTTATCATAAAAATATGCTGATTAAATAGTTATATAATGAGATGTTCAAAGTAATATATATATATATATATATATATATATATATATGTATGTATGTATATATTAACTCAAATAATTTTTTACATCTAAAAATCCTCTAATTCAAATTTTAAAAAATCCAATCAATTTTGTATATTTTCGATTTTTTCTCTTACATCCATAACGCCCATTTTACTTGACGTTTTTGCTGACAAAGTTAAATGTTTCCGGATCCCCAACATTCAGCATTAATGTTCTGCCAATGATCACGAGGTGAAGGTCGCAATATGTTTTTACTGAGGTGAAAGTTGTAAGAAAAAATCGATGAACTACTCAACTCTAAAAAAATTAATTTAAAAGTTCGATTAAACTTATGGTAAGTTTTTCTTTAATAAAATAGCACAAACCTTCTCAAAATAAGAACCACCCAAAGAAATAATAAAGAGCCAAAAGGGATCGAATTTTGCAATGTTTCTCCATCGGACGCCGATCCGGATGAATCAGTTTGATCAGATTCAACGAGATTAAATCAAATTTATTAAAATAATGTTAGGTATAATATTCTTAAATTAACTATTAATACTATATAATATAAAAAAAATCTTAATAATACTTACTGATATTCATATATTACTCCAAAAGTTAATTTATTAGATTTTAACAAGTTAATATTTATTTAAAATGATGATTGAAAATTTATTATTTATATAATATTTACGATGCTATATTATCTTATTTTACTATAATTCATTCAAAATATATTTTCTTATTTTATTTATTCTTTTTTATTATCAACTGGATTCTTTATGAAAGGTTTTTTTCTTCATTGTATTTTAAAAGTCAATATTTATTTAAACATCTCGATTTTTGATAACTTATTATTTTTGTTTTTCTTTATTTATATAGTAGTAATGATATATTAATTTATTTTACTCGAATCGGTTAAACTTTTCTATTATTTACTATACAATGTTCTATTTTTATTTCTTCTCCAACTCTTTCCTTCTTTATTCTTGTTTATTCCTCATATTAATTCTTATCCCATATTTTTTTTCTCTTTCTGCCTATTATTTATTTCTTAATTATTTTTCCTCTTTCCAAATTTGTTCTTCAACTTTTACCAAATTTTCACCTTGTCTCAGTTTTTTCTTTTAAAAAAAAAGTTGAACCAAAATTTTTCCTCCGATTAAAATCGGTTGATCCGATAAAAAATATTTTGAATTTTAGAGTTAAATCAAATTGAACCAGTTGTGGATTCGTGATTGAACGTGTCGGTCTGATATGATTTTAATAACATTGCATTTTTTATGTATAAACATTTTGCGCTCCGTGCCAGCTCATACGTATATTTTATTATAATATTTTTATATGATGCAATATTCATACATATTTTTTATACGACGGAACTCATAATTGACATAGTTAACTTGATGTATTAACTTTTATTTATGTTTTAGTTATAATGTTATACATTCAAATTTTTTTATAATATTTTTTTAAAAAATGTGATCGTATTAAAATGTGGGTTTGGTTGTTTTTTTCTTGTTTCTAGGGTGGACTTTTTTAATTTAAGAATATCATCTGAAAAATGTTGGATAATTTTTTTTAAGAAAAGATTATTTGATCCGAATCCCTCTTGCGCATATTAACTCATAAACAAGCGTTCAATGTCTTTTTTCCTTATAATTCATTGAACTTTATAATCCAAGCATATTTGGTTTAACTAATTCATCCAATCCGGCCTACATCGAAAGGAGCTGATATCCCATCCAATTCTAACAATCTTAAAATTAGTTAATATACAAAGTACTCTTATGGCTTCCTTTCTCTTCTTGTGACACATTCCACTAGTCAAAATTTCATAGGTTATTTATTGGTGTAGCAGCATGAAAACAATTTAATGACGAAGATTGTGTCAGCAATTAAGATTTATGCTGTCTAAAAAAGTATGACATAATTACCATCATGCTACCATATCGATTTTCAGACATCACTAAGAAAGAGATGCATCCTATAAGCTAAAAGAAAATGACATATAATATACTCTTGACTTCCCGCTACATGTCATTCACACATTTATTAATCCCTTTTTTTTTGTTGCCAATAAAACCAACATAATATTATGTTCGCATTGTGTCTCAACATCTTTATAGAATAGTTTGATTTGATATAATTATAATTTCGAAATATAAATAATTGTAGTTAAAAATTTTGATATAATTTGTATTTATAGAAGTTAAAATTTTTTTATATGATTTGCATTATTTTGAAGTCAAATCATATTCTGTTACTGAAACATCAAGTAATAAAAGAGAGATTATTAGACCCAAAAGAAAGTAATAACAAAGATTATCAAGAAAGCTGTAATTTAAAACCAAAGGTTGCTTGATGAAGCATTAATTAAATTCACATAGCAGCTCTACAAGTAGAATACACGTATGAGCATCGTCAGGAAGCACATTGCCCCAGACGAAGATTCTCTTTATTCACAAAATACAGAGTTCTAATCTCAAATTATACTCTTCTTCAACAGCTAGATGCTTGACAGGCCGGCATCAGATCTCCTAAACCTGAAATAATAAAAAAAAGGACCTAGTAATGTTTTCTCTTCTGTAAATATTTGTTTGAAATGCTTTAGGAAGATAGTAAATATCAGTAAACAGTTGCAAGAACTACTGCTTTCTAATTGCTTAGCATTATAAATCAGGATACATATGTGCTTTCAAAAGATAGCAATACATTATTCCAGATAAATGCGCAGTTATGAGTTATGACATCCTGGATATGTTTTGATGAAATCTACAAATCTGCAACTCTATGTTTGAGTCTACATCAGAGTAGTTAGTCTTGACTAGTTTGATGGCTAAACATAAAACTACTGTTTATTAGTCAATGCATTTGTTTCTTGAGATAGACTGGAGCTCTATATACACAAGAGTCAAGCTCAAAGGAGGGTACACAGTAAACATTATTAAGGACCAGAAATCCTGATGATGTTACTAATTAAGGTGAAACAATTGGCAAACAAATTTGAAATCTCTTTGTTATCAAATCCATCCATTACAACAGATAAATCTACAAATCTGCAGCTCTATGTTTGAGTCTAAATCAGTGTAGTTAGTCGACTAGTTTGATGTCTAAACATAAAACTACTGTTTACAGGTCAATGCATTTGTTTCTTAGGATCTCAGATTGGAGCTCTATGCACAAAAGACTCAAGCTCAAAGAAGGGTACACTGTAAAGGTTATTAAGGGCTGGAAATCCTAATGATGATACAAATTAAGGTGAAACAATTTCCAAACAGTGAGGCAACTTGAAATCCCTTCTATCATCAAATCCACCCCTTCCAACAGACAAATCTACAAATCTGCAGCTCTATGTTTGAGTCTAAATCAGTATAGTTAGTCGACTAGTTTGATGACTAAACATAAAAAATGCTGTCTATAAATCTACGCATTTGTTTCTCAGTTTCTTTGAATCAAGTAACATCATTTCTTAAAGATATCAGACTGATGAAGGAGTTCTTTGTGCAAAAGAGTCAAGCTCAAAGAAATGGTTCATGGTAAATGCGAAGGGCTAGAAATCCTAATGATGTTACTAACAGATGAATCACTCAATGAACAAAGTTTTTTCCCCAATTTTGCCAAAGGTAGAACCACAAAGAAGTCATCTTTTTAGTCCCGATTGACCTGTTTTCCACAAAAAACATCGGATTCAAACAGATCAAAGATGCTTCCTTTCCTGAGTTTGGCTTCTAAAACTGTTGCTTGCGCCCATAAATCAAAACCATAAGAGTTATCCGTGATGGGAGCAGTAAAAAAGGAATAGTAGTAGTTCGTAATTCAAAATCAGGTAAAATCCGGACCTCAGAGACGGCTGGGAGCAACTCCTTAGGGAAGAAGCCGCCGCGACCGCGCGAGAAGGCCTTTGCCTTGCAGACGGGGATGCTCTCGAACTCGGACTCTGAGAGCGACTCAGAGATGAACCCCACCTTGAACTCGATGGTGCCGTCGGTGTGGGCCTGGATGCCTGTGACCGAAACCCACACGAAGAGCTTCTTGGCGGAGATTCCCGACAGGTTGGAGATGGCGCCGTAGGAGATCTTCCCCCGGATCCTCTTCTCGTAGTAGACGAGGTTCGAGAAGTGCACGTAGCACGGCGCCTTCAACTCAACGGTGAACTCGCCGTCGTCGGTCAGCGTGTAGCCGACCACGGAGTCCGGGAGCAGGCCCTTCGGGAGACCGACCGTGGGCAACAAATCGTGAACGTCGGCCCCCTGGTCGCCTTGTGCGATGACTCCGTCGCCGGAGGCAGCGACGGCAGCGGCGGCGGCGACGAAAAGGAGGAGGAGGCGGAGAGCGGTCGCCATTCGTTTGTGAGAATGCTTCCGAGCTCTCTACGAACTCTGCAGGTCTGGTTTTATTGAGATCAGTTAAGAATTAGGCCCTGTGATTACAATTAATTACCATCGTACCATTTATTTGTCTCCGGGATCAGTTGCAATGTCATTGTATTTACTATTTTAAGACGAATTGGCTCAATTTTAAGCAAATTAATAATTAGAACTAATAGCTTCCAAATTAAACCCAAAGATATTATCCGAGATTTTTTTAGCCGGTAATACTAGCCGTGTTGATTCATGATAAGCAATCAATTTGTTTTATTAGATTTTCAGTATAATCCTTCATTAAAAATTTTACACTATGACACACAATCTCGTAAGCATCAAAATATTGTTCTCGCACAATTTTAAAATACATGACAATACCCTATTTTTTAAGAGGTATTTTTCTATCAATATTTTTTATAAGTTTCTGATAATTTAAAGTTAAAATTATTTAGGTTCATCAAATTATTCTATCTGCTTGTTCTGATTTATACATAATCTTAATTATTTAAAAATACAAATTATTTATGAATTAATAATTTAAATTATATAAGAGACCGATATCTGTTCAAATTATCATTAAAGTGGTAATTTTATTTTCATATTTTCCCTTTCTAAATTTTTAATGTATGAAATATAACAAATTAAAATATAAAATAATAGCACAAATAATAATAATAATAATTTAACAGTAATAATAAATATTTATATATATAATATTATATTACTATTATCATATTGTGAATTAAAATATAGCACTAATTATTAATTATAAGTATTATTAATTAAAATAATATTTTTTATAATTTCTTATAAATATCATTTATATTAATTATAAATGTTATTTTATTATTATTTATTTTAAAGGGTACTAATTACTTAATACATTAATTTGTAAATTTAAGATTTAAATGATACGTTTTAATTTAATAACATAAAATTTATAATTTAACAAAATTTATAAAGAATGTTATTGCTTAGTAATATTTTTATAAGTAAATATGATAACATGCATTGTCTTTTGAATTACTTATATATAGTAAACATGATA
Organism: Pontederia paniculata; assembly: GCA_001647135.1. Lineage (NCBI taxonomy): Eukaryota > Viridiplantae > Streptophyta > Magnoliopsida > Commelinales > Pontederiaceae > Pontederia > Pontederia paniculata. Next base: position 8,608 of record LTAE01006584.1, read on the forward strand.
ATGCATGTTAATAATAATTTAATAAAGTATAATTTTTTATTAGATAATATAAACTACTAAATAATATCTAGAGATAATTTAAATAAACATCTTCTTAAGAATTTAATATTCATCAAAAATATTATTTATTTTAAATTTTAAAGATGATTCTCATCTTGCACTCACAACAAAAATAAATACTAATGATTTTGAATCTAAACTCTCCTAAATAATTGATACATAAATTTGAAAAAAAATATAATGATAATTTTAAATTTCGTTTTGCTGACTTCATTATTTTAATGCTTAATTAAATATGTTTATCAACCATTTTTCATTATTCTATGACAACGTCAATGACCGAAGAAGTTGTTGGCTGGTGGAAAATGTATTGAAAGCGGCGATAAATTTAAATGATTTTTGGCTTCATAACGATGTTTTTTTATTTATTTCACAACTTGTTTCACACGAAAATTTTGACGTGTTTTGTTACACCTAAGTTTGTAAAAAATTAATCGAAGTACATTGCGAATTTTTTTATGAAAATTTTAATTTACTTTAGTCTTCTCATCTTAACTGACTTAAATTAGTTATGATATAATAGATTCTGAGATATAGGATCAATATAAAAAATATTTAAATAAGAGCTATTCGAATTCAGCATGGAAAAACTGTATAATTAACTTTAAAAAAATATTGTCTTGAAACTTTGTTAAATAATTTACATTCTTGGTTTTAGATATTCTAGTAAAGATTTAATGGTCATTTTATATTGAAAAATGACTTCTTAGTGGATAATGAACATGTTAACACTAAAATTTGCTTCTAGTTCAAATCATTTCAAAGAGATTAATTATATGTGACAAATAGCTTTACATTTGATGTATACTACAATCCGTAATTTGAACACTAGTTACTAAGTTATATATATATATGATTAGTGAAAAGAAGTTGAACAATTAAACAACTACTCTAAAAACTTCAATAATTTGTTTTGGTTGGTTAACAAAATGTACCTAAATTAGGTTGCTGTCGTGGTTGTTGTCCAACAATGACCTACCATGTTTAATTGCTTATCGACATTGCTTAATAATTCCAAGCTATATCTATACATTGGGTCAATTATATTCGATTATTTTTATTTTTATCCCCGTTTATTACATTAAGGGTTTATTAGTTTAACTCATAAAAAAAATTTGATAAACAATAATGTTGATAAGTATTTTAAGTGATGATACTTATTTTGAAATATAAGTAGTTACATGTTTGGATAAAAATATTAATAATATTAATAAGTAGTTACACTATTTGTTAAAGTGAATATTGAATAAAATATCTTTAAAGTTATATGATAATAATATTAACAAATATAGATAAAAGAGTAATATAGTTGGTAAAAATTAATAAGTCAACAATTTTAAAAATAAGCAACGACACCTTGCTTATTTTTTTTCAACTTATAAGTAGTTACCTAATCACTTATAAGCATAATTTTTTTAGTTACTAAACATAAAAATTTTTTAAAATTTACTTATAAGTAATTTTAACCTACTTATAAGCTTAGTAAAATAAACTATATTTTTTTTTATACATTCCAAAACTATATTATATATTTCAGTTTTACTTATTGTGATAGGTACTTTTTGTAATCCCAAAATGGGAAAAGCCTCTCGTTTTAGATACAATTAACATCACATTAGTTTCTCTTAAAACTATTGTATGATACATTAAAATAGATCCAAGCATTTTTTTCATAGCTAGCATATCATCATGACTAGTTTTATTTACCTAAATATTTGATGTGATTAACCATTAGGTATATTCTTTAATTCGTCTAAACTTAGTCATATGAGATTTTCTTTTTCTTTTTCTAGACAACAATTTTTGTTCCCATCGCAAAGACAAAAGTAGCCTTAAAAAATATTTATCCTAATCACGCATGGGGTAAACAATTATTAGGTAGGGCCAAAAGATTATTCATCCCTGGTTTTAGTCCCAACGACTTAGCAATTATTTAAAGTTATCAATCATTAACCAAACAACATTATAAGATGTCATCTTGCTGGAAATTACCTGACATTTTGAGTTTACAAAAAGATATTTTAAATATCTTCATGCATGCATAAAAGGGTAATATGATTAATATGGTGGATTCCTTCATATGAACATGTTGTTAAACCTTTGCATCATCAATTCGATTGGGTCAATCCTGCAAGTTAAATAATTATTTATATATAATTAATGTTTGCCTCTATTTTATCTTGACTAAAAAAACTAAAAATAATTCTCTCGACAAAACTATTAATCGATGTACGAAATAACATACTTTATCCAAATGATGAAGGAAAAAATAGACGTCAAGAAGTTTTACATTTGAAGCAAAAAAAAAAAAAAAAAATAATAATAATAATAAACTAATCATGTTTTTTTAATATTTCATTTGAAGTACATATTGTAATCCCTCTATGAAAACAGCCCAAAAGCCCAAGGTACAACAATATATTTCTTTTATTTAACAAGGGTAAATTTATCTTTTTGCAAGGCAGATATTTGTTTATAAATGAGATTGGATCTGGTCGTCGGATTGGCGACACGTGTCGTATACTTTCAT
>LTAE01006585.1:0-14263 GCA_001647135.1 Pontederia paniculata
GTACATAAGCGCGCGGATTGCGCGTTGATCGTGCCATCGATCTTTTGAGGAAACGAGCGTCGAGAGGCGACGCTCGTCCGCGCCGGCGAGCGCGCGGTGATGGCCGCGATAGGGGCGGAGTGCTACGCGGTGGGCGGCTATAAAATGATCAGCGTGTGTTGCGAGTCCCCAATCCATACCCACACAACATCTGAGTTCCTCTCACGATCCTTCACATTTGATCTTTAACTTTTTACTCAAATAAATTACAAAAAAATAGTCTGAAAAAGAGAATTTAATACTCTAATGCATAATATAATATATTATTAATATCATTTATATTAGTATAATGAAATTTTATTATTAAATATATTATTATTATTTCTTTATTATATTATTAATATGACAATTAATTACAATGTATTATTAATTCATTATAAATAATAGGAATAATTTGTTATTGCTGCTTTAATATAATAACAATTCAGAATAATATTTGTTAATATATAGTCATTATCTATAGATATATTTTCCTAGTGTATAGATTTTATGATTTTAGGATATGTATTTAAGATTCAAGTTTCTGGAATTCAACCAAATTCATATTTTAATTAAAAATATTTTGATACAAATTGCATATTACTTAGTAACCCTTTTTATATCGTAAATAAGAAAACAAGCATTTGCTAGATACATCATAGAATGTTAAATGGCAACGCACTCAGTGCAACCTAACCTTACTTGAGCACTTGAGCTAGTAAGATAAAGTTTTCATAAAGTTAATATAATTTCTATCGTGAAAGTTATGAGATCACACACATGATGTCTCGAGGCAACAAATATTATTAAACGAGAATATTTTAAAGAGAATATACTATAACCCTAATTCCTTGAAAATTTTATATAAATACCTTTTATCTGAAGATATAAACTTACCTCAGGTAAAAACTCTGCAGAAAATTCCCGACACAAGATAGAACTATGTTAAAACATGAAAATATATTCAATATAATGGACAAAAAAAAGGTCCGTGGTTCTGGGATTCATTCCGGATGAACCCCCATTAACTTTGGAGCATTTTAATTGTATTTAATAAACGTATAAACTTTAAGTTGAGTTAAATTAAAACAATATCATTGATTCCAATATCGAGTCTTGATATTGTTAAAGTGGATCAACGACTCAAAAGCCACAAATGTAACCATTTACTCCAATGGTAATTAATTAATTGAACGATTAAAGTAAAATAAATAATATTTATTTATTTTATTGATCCACAAAGCTGGATTTCTATTAAAAATGAGATTAAGACATAATAGGAAACAATGACATTTTAATTTTTAAAAGGAGACAGATATTTGCATGCAGTGTCTTTCTTTTACAATATTTGAATGTGTTAATAGTTTATACGAATTGGATGGCACTTGAAATTTACGACAGCAAATAGTCAAATTCTGACACAATTCTTATAGTTTTTAGTTGAGACATCATTTACATTACAATCATAATGAATTAAAATGTCACCGAAGAAATTAGTTGGGAGTCTGTTTGAAAATTTTATAATCTTTTTGATGTTTTAAAAGATTATAGTAAGATATTTTTTTACAATTTTTTTCGATGTAAAAACTTTTTTGAATTATTTGATTGTATTGTTAGTTATGTTGTAACTATAAAAGAAATAGAAGAGAGAAAGAAAAAAAATTATAATAGAATGAAAGTGTGGGTAATTTTATGATATTTTTAATATAATACATTGTATTTTAATTCGAGAAAAATTAGTATCAAGTAATTTGTTAACAAAAAATATTATGGACGAAGTAACTAAATATTTCAAAACTATATAGCATGACCTAATTGTGAAAAATACCAGGTTAAGGGTAATGAATTCGATTGAGTTATTTTTAAAATTCCATATATTAACACCCTTTTTTTTAGTTGTCTACGTATCTTTACACATCCTCATATCGTCCCCAATAAAGGTTGTAATTTATAGTGGCATACTTCGCCATCTCATTTTTTAGATATTTTTGCTCAGGCTCGAAACAAAAATTTGTGATCAAATTAATCATGTAAGTTTATTTCTTTCTTTTAGTCTTATAACAGAAAATATTATTTTACTCTTATAACATTACATACTTATTCTTAAAAGGGTTCAACGTTACTAAACTGTTTTGTTGGTTTATAAATCTATATTTTATTTATGATGGAGATTTGCGTACATCGCACCCTAAAACTGAAAGCCTATTTTGTTAATGGGCTTGAACAAGTAGCCCAATAAAAATTGGACTGGGCTCTAATTTTTCTACGTGGTGCATAGCAGTTGACCTGATCGTGGACAAATTGGTACCAAATAGATCAAATTTTAGTTAAAGTCTTCAATAATTTCGAATTTGAGTTTCATAAATTTATTATATTTCCATCAATTGAAGTCATATATTAATAAAAATAGATATATGGAGCATTTAAAAAATCAACGACAATGCAAAATGGTGTTGTGTGACTTATGGGTATAAAATTAACGTATTGACTTGTGCAAACTGGTCTTGGAGTCAAATTGTGCGCAAAGAACACGACTGAAACATGAACAATTCAATGCACGAGGTGTTCATGGGCTCCACCAGGACACCACATTTCGTCTCTATACATGTCACATTTGTGTCACGAATATTTATTTTCTATTTCGTTTCTTTCGGGTGTATATAGTCAATGTTTGTATTTCGTAAGATGGAGAATTTTAGTGCAAATATTTATTAGACATTTTCGATTTTCTTCTATTCTGTTTTTGCTTTGCAATCACACGTTATATCTTGCAATTGTTGCTATCGAGTTTATGAGTTAGTTTCTCATTATTATATTTTCTAGATGTCTACCTTTTTCAACTGCATACCAAACGTTGTACCGATTGATAGTTGACGATGTTGTCTTTAGCTCTCATTCGTTTTTGTTTCTATACACTAATAGCTTAGCATTTTGAACTTTATGCCCGATGTAGGCTTTAGCTTACTTATAAAGTTATTTTTAATGAGTAATTTTCTTAGAATCTTCCAATTTTAGACCTAATATTTTTCCCTATATTTTTTTCATACATTAATAATTCTTCAAACAAATGTGAATTGTGGTAGAGTGATAAGTATCCGCTTTTCGATTAAGTAGGTTTCAAAGTGTGGATCCTTTAAAATTAAGCGGCAATAGAAAAATAATTCTTCAACTTATAGATAATGTTTGTCACTCTCATTAATAGTTGTGAAAAAAATATTTAGCAGTCCAAACATTAATTTTATTATTTGAAAATAAAATAATAAGGTAGATATTAAAATTTGAGATGTAAATATTGATAAGCTTCTCAGATCAAAGATCAATTGATAGGTGTTAATGGATGTTGGAATTTATATTTTCGATGCGAAAATTATGTAACAAGATGCTAGTAAATACTAAACACATAAGTAATATAATGAAGAAGTATTGATCTTCCGGAAACTAGTTTAATATCAACGATATAATCCTCATTAAAAAAATCAATAGATTTCACCATAAAAAAATAATTTAACAAATCAATCACATAAGAAATCAATTATAAGAGAAAACAACGTGAAACATCATCTACACGACCCTTGCTATGAATTCTAACACCAACATTAGCGCATATGAATTACAAAGAATTTTAAGTCAATCTAACACACAACATTTTAGGTTTGAATTATATATTATGCAAATAACATTTAAGAATTAATCATTTAATTTATAATCCTAATAAGTTAACAAACAAAATGTATTTGTAACATCACAGATCGTTTCATGGGCCAACACGACCCAAATTGGGCTGGTCAGGATTTTAAAATTTAAATAGTATGTCCGGAATTCAAATTTAAATAAGTATAATCCAGGAATTAATTAGATAAGATCGTTTATTTAGTTTAAATTCCATAATTCACATTTAAATTAAAGTTTAATTTAAACTAAGAAAACTCTTACCCACATGCTTATAAATAAGACCATAGAGAGCCCTCTCTCTCTCTCTCTCTCTCTCTCTCTCTCTCTCTCTCTCTCTCNACATTTAAATTAAAGTTTAATTTAAACTAAGAAAACTCTTACCCACATGCTTATAAATAAGACCATAGAGAGCCCTCTCTCTCTCTCTCTCTCTCTCTCTCTCTCTCTCTCTCTCTCTCTCTCTCGCTCTCTCTCTCTCTCTCTCTTCCCTTCTCTCATCCTAGAATTATGCCCAAATATTAGGAGAACGTGAACGAGATCATGAGCAGTAGAGAAGATCAAGAGGACGTCATTAAAGATCGACGGACAGCCCTACATAATTCGATATGTAAATAGGCGGATCCCAATAGATAGATTGTCATGATAATTAAATTGTATGTTGGGGTTCATGATAGATGATTATAATTTAATATGATGATGATTAGGTTGCTTAATACATGATTTACTATCTAGATGAATATATTAATTCGGCCAAAAGTATAGAGTATTTTCAAAACAATAATTTAATTTAAGAATGCGACGAAACACGGACCGCGACCCTTTCGACGCGGCCCGCGTCCATCGACATGACATCACGCGATTGGCGAACACCCTAACGTTATCGCATCACCGATGAAAGCACGGACCACGTCCACTTAGGACACGACCCATGTCCTGACATATGAACTCCTTGCGTTGTCGTTTCGGCGAACGTGGCTTCGGGCACGACCGATAGCATCTTGACGCACGCGTTCCGTGGCTAAATCGATTTAAAATAATTGTATGCATATGACACGACCCACATTGAACGGACACGGTCCTCATCGACCGAAGAAGATGAACGTGAACCTTAAAATGTTACGGTCGTGAATCGGCCTGATTTTAATTATGGACATGGCCGAGTTTCCCTAATGCGCCGGCTAATTGATTTAGTGATGGAACAAATGATGACGCAATTTGCGTTGGAGAACGGACACGACCGGGAAATGACACATGTCCTAAGATGTTTATTTTATTATTGTTAAGATGATGTAAAGATGGAAAACAAATGGTGTCTTCACCCGATATGGTGTATGTCGTCTTGTGACAATGGCGTGTTCGACCATCGATACTATTGTCGAACACAAATTGTGTTCTCCCGAAAACGGCCCGTGTCGACACTGCTGAGGTGTAAATATTGATGGATTATTGCTAATATTAAGGATTAATTATGTGGACAAGATAAAAGACAATCATGTTTTACCTAATTAAATGTTGAGGTCGTCATATATTGATAAAGTTTTGAAAGTGTCAAGATGTCAAAGATAGGACAGATAGAGCAGCTGCCACCGAGTTCCTATTGATTGGCTTCTCTCTGCCCTACAACGAAAGGATTTATCGAGCATCCTATATAGTCATGGCTTGTGCACCCTCATTGACCTATGACGAGACCTCCAAAACTCATGAGCAATTCAAAGTCACCAAAGCAACCCTCAAAGTTATTTCAAAGTCACTAATGAAATAAGATAAAGACAACAAAGATAACCACTTGGTCTAAATATTGTATTGACATTTTGCATTAGAGGATTAGGATTTATTGATGATTGATTAAAGATGATGATGAATTGATTAAATATGAAGATGAATAACAAAGTATGATAATAATAATGTGGAGTAATTGATGTCTGATTATAGTCATGACTTACTCCTTATGTAAAGATAAGAATGAGAGTAATTGATGTTTTTCCATAGTCATAGCTTACTCCTTATGTAAAGTATGCTCAAAGTAATTAATGTTTAACTATCAGTCGTAGATGTTAAAGATGATGAAGTAAAGTATAATAAAGATGATATTATGTTAATGATGAATATAAGTATGATGAAAGATTAAAGATGAAAAAAAGTATGTTAAGATGTAAAAAAGTAAAGTTAAAGATGATGCATGATGTATGAAAGCATGTAAAGATAATGAAAGTATGTATGTATAAGATGATGATGACCGAGATTACGAAAGATAAGCTAACAAAGGAATAGTTGATCTTTTAATTTTATCATTAATTTATTCCTGCTTTTCAGTTATCATGTCATGATTATCTATTGTTGCCTTACATACTGGACTTGATAGTTTATGTGGATACTTCTTTTCCCCTGTATTGGATCCTGCAAATGAGTAGTCTGCAGTTACAAGATGCTGATGGTGCATTTGACGACTGATGCTCGTGGTAACTAACTTTGCACATGTCTAATGATCTTTAGTGATGGTGTTCATTTAGTATTTTCTATCCAATTGTTATAGGCTTTCTATCCAAATGTTATAGTTACCTTTTGAGACAATTTAGTTGATGTAAGACTTCCACATATTTTTTTATGTTATATAAATAATTTTGAAATTTAAAAGTTTTTAATTCTTCCATGTTTAGTTATCAAGTCTTGTTAGTTAATCTTTAAGTCAAGATATGTATGTATGTCGCAGCGCTCTCAGGAGACCATTCTACCACGTGATGGGGTGTGCTTCTGGGAGCATTATGATATTAAAACTAAATTCTTGTATAGTTAAGCATTCTTTTAATTTCTTCTTATTTAACTTTGAAACATTAGGTTCTTTCGAGTTATCTTGCAGTACCCATGAAATGTAAAATTCTAAATCAATTCTCGATAAGTAACTCACATGCACGTATCAAAAATTTCTCTTGAATAAAACTAAGAGGTGCAATTAAAGTTGCATCTAAAAAATATGAGTTGTAATCATGAATATTAAGCACAAATTAAGTAGATTTCAAGTCGAGTATCTCTGTATACGTGCTCCAACTTCTTGGACCCCCACTGGAGATGAGATGACATATCGAAAGCATCATTGATCATAGTCATGCATGTGATCTAGAATGATACAAACTAGTCACTGCGAATCCTTTAAAACTAAGTGGCAATCGAAAATAATTTTTCAACTTAAAGACAAATGTTTGCCACTCCCATTAATAGTTGTGAAAATAATATTTAGCGTTCCAAACATTAGTTTCATTATTTGAAAAATGAAACAATAAAGTAGATATTAAAAATCGAAGATCAATTGATAGAGGTTAAAGGATGTTGAAATTTATACTTTCGATGCGAAAATTATGTGATGCTAGTAAATACTAGACATACAAGTAATATAATGAAGAAGTGTTGATCTCTCGAAACTAGTTTAATATCAATGATATAATCCTCATTAAAAAAAAGCCAATAGATTTCACCATAAAAAATTAATTTAAAAGAAACTAATCACATAAGAAATCGATTATAAGAGAAATCAACGTGAAACATCATCTACACGGCTCTTGCTATGAATTCTAACACCAGCATTAGCGCAATGAACTAATTGTAATTGAAGAATTTTAAGTTAATTTAGCACACGACACTTTAGGTTTGAATTATCTATTATGCAAATAACATGTAAGAGTTAATCACTTAATTTTTAATCCTAACAAGTTAACAAGCATAATGTATGAAAACTAAATACTTGTATAGTTAAGATTTCTTCAATTTTTTTATTATTTAACTTTGAAACATTAGGTTCTTTCGAATTATCTTGCAGTACCCATGAAATGTAAAATTCTAAATCAATTCCCGATAAGTACCTCGCATGCAAGTATCAAAATTTTCTCTTGAATAAGATAAAGAAATGCAATTAAGTTGCATCTAAAAAACATGAATTATAATCATGAATATCATAAGTAAAGGTTCACAAATCTGTTTTATATTGCACAATCTGATATCATTGTATGCATCCCATTATATATTAGTTGTGAGTTAACCATAAGCAATTGTAATGTGGCAACAAAGTAGGCAATTTATGAGGAGTCGTGAATCCTAGAATGGTACAGTGACGATGTGGAGCGAGTAATACGGGTGACTCGTTCCATCATCCCTCCTCAAGCACGACACGACTTTGGTCCGAGGCGGAGCTTGTCCCTAAGAAATTGGAAGCGGGATCCGGCATATGGTTTTGCCAGCAGATCAACTAGTTGGTCTTTGGTGGAAATAAATTGAACTTGTAGTCGTTGATTCGCAACTTTGTCTCGAACAAAATGGAAATCAACTTCGACATGTTTAGTTCTTGCATGGAATATGGGGTTGGCTGAGAGATATGTTGCCCTTATATTGTCACATCATAAGATGGGCAGAGAAGTTGATTGAATCCCAAGTTCGGGCAGTAGGGAGCGTAGCCAAATCAGTTCAGCAGTAGCATTTGCAAGGGCTTTGTACTATGATTCGTCGAGGATCGGGAAACTTCCTTTTGTTTCTTGGCAGACCAGGAGATGAGGTTAGGACCCATGTAAACAACATATCCACTGATGGATTTGCGATCATGAACGTTGGCAGCCCAATCGACATCAGAATAAGCTTGAAGTTGAGTTGTGAACCCGCGTTTAAAGTGTAGTCCGAAATGCTTGGTTCCTTTGAGATATTGAAGAATCCATTTTACCACATGCCAATGGACATCAGTTGGGCGACTCGTGAATTGGCAAACATGGGTCACGACAAAGGTAATATCAGGTCGAGTTATTGTGAGGTATTGCAATGCACCGAGCATTTGGCGATATAAAGTTGGATCTTGTAATAACCTGTCAGCGGCTGGATGAAGATTAGTGGTAGCAGGCAGTGGTGAGGGCACTGGCTTGGCGTCACTCATGCTGGTGCGTTGTAAGATGTCACAGACATACTTCTCCTGAGATAGAACGAGGCCATCATTGTGGTGGATGACTTGGATGCCGAGAAAAAAATTCAAATGTCCAAGGTCCCGAACAGCAAAGTGTTGACTGAGATGTTGTTTGATGGAATGTAAAAGACCTGACGAAGTTCCTGTGAGGATAAGGTCATCAACATATACAAGTATATAGGCTACAGCTGAAGGACTCTTGAAGATAAAAAGTGAAGTGTCGGTTGTAGAGGCGTGGAATCCATAGTCTAGTAGTGCATTAGCAAGGGTGTGAAACCATGCGCGAGGAGCTTGCTTGAGGTCGTATAAGGATTTGTGGAGACGACACACATAGTCAGGATGCTCAGCGTCATGAAATCCGGGTGGTTGCTCCATATATACAGTCTCGGTGAGCTCGCGATGTAAGAAAACATTACTGATATCGAGTTGTTGAAGCGGCCAATTCTTGTTGAGTGCGAGAGACAACACTAATCATATAGTAGTAGGTTTGATGACCGAGCTGAAGGTTTCGCCAAAGTCGATGCCGGGAGCCTGATGAAAGCCTTTTGCCACGAGACGCGCCTTGTACCTGTCAATGCTGCCATCGGCATTATATTTTATGCGAAATAACCACCTGCAGCCAACAACGTTTAAGTTAGTGTGCCGAGGGACAAGGGTCCAGATTCGATTGCGTCGGAGGGTTGTGAGTTCCTCTGCCATTGCATGGCGCCAATAAGGAGCTTTGTTGGCTGTTGTGAAGCTTGTTGGTGTGGTGGAGGACTCGATAGTGAGAGCTTTGAGGCCCTCTAGAGTGAGGTAGTTGATGGGCTTGCGTGCGCGAAGGATTCTGGGAGACTGAGTTGGTGATTGGTCAGGAGACGAGGGTATCGAAGAGGATGTAGCTGTAAAAAGTGGTGTGGGCTCGGGGAGTGAAGAGGTAGCAGGTGGTAAGAAAGGGATGGGGACATCCATCCATGGATATGTGTTAGATGGATGGGAAGGAGGAGGTGTGCAGGTAGTTAAAAATGGGAGTGTGTTCTCATCGAATCGAACATGAAGAGCGATGTATATCTTTCCAGACGCTCGATCATAGCAATGATACCCAAGGCGGTTGGCTGGATAGCCGAGAAAGACACAAGAAATTGTTTGTTCATGAAATTTGTGTCGATTATAGGGTCGTGTGAGGGGAAAAATGGCACATCCAAAAATGCGAAGAAATGTATAATCTAGTTTGTGGCGATGAAGAAGTAAATAAGGAGAAAGGCTGCTGGTTGTGGGTGATGGCATTCGGTTAATGAGATAAGTGGAAGTCTCAATAGCGAAGTGCCAAAAGCGCTTAGGTACATTTGCATGAGTAAGTATAGTGAGCGAGGTGTCAACAATATGTCTAAGTTTTCGCTCGACAGTGCCATTTTGCTCATGGCTATGCGGGCATGTTAAACAATGGTGAATGCCATGTGATGACAGATAGTGGCACAAGGAGATGAACTCACCGCCATTGTCAGTTTGAAGGCTTTTGAGTTTGGCATCATATTGGCGTTCGAGAAGGTGATGCAATGCAGAAATTTTTTTATTACATCAGACTTTTGAAATAGAAGGTGCACCCACGTGTAGCGAGTGTAATCGTCAACAAAAAGAACAAAAATCTATGGCCGTCAGCCGAAGGTTGTGGTGCCAGACCCCAAACGTCGGCGAAGACAAGTTGTAGAGGCGCGGTGCTCTGGTTATTACTTCTTGGAAGAGGCAAGCAACTGGATTTGCCTTGAAGACAAGCAACACAGGAACTCTACTAAGTTGGTGTTGAATTTTATTTTGACGAAGGATGCTACTGGGAGCACGATCATGGGGATGTCCAAGTCTTGCATGCCAGGTGCGGGTGGAGGTGATATGGGCAGAGGGACCTTTTTGTGCAGGATGGAGGTAATACAAGCCATCTTTAGTTGTTCAGCGTATAAGTTGTTGGCTGGTTGCTCGATCCTTTACAACAAAGAAAGAGGGATGAAACTCAAACATACAATTGTTATCTTCATCGAATTGGCGTACAAAAAGTAATGGTTTAGAGATGGAGGGCACATGTAAAACATTGCATAAATGTAGAGGGCGTAGAGGAGAAGAAATATTTGTTCGTCCAATATGACGTATAGAGAGGGTGTTACCATTACCGACTTACAGGCGATCATCACCATGATAAGTTTCTGCAGTATCAAGAGAGTGAATATCGGGAGTAGTATGGTGGGTTGCGCCGGTGTCTGGGTACCATTCAGAGATGCACCAAGGAGGGAGGCTGTTGAAGAGGTGTTGGTTGTTGGTGTTGCAGCTGCAGAGTAAGCCTGAGGTTGCCGTGTCAATGGATGACGATGGTGACAATTGTATGGAGAGTGTCCTGTGATGCCACAAACGAGGCATAGATCATGTCTGTTGTTGGAGAAACGTCCACGGCCGCGTCCGCGGAAGCTGGTGCAGTTGCGGTGTTGCTGTTGTAGGTGTCTTGTTTGCAGATTTTTGTGTGCGGAACCAGAGTTGTCGCTGGTGTAGTTGGCACTCGGCTGAATGTGTTCAGGTGCACGCTGAATCATGGTACGAATTTCATGGCTCATCAGGATGCTTTGAAGTTCAGGAAAGGAAACGAGAGTATCACGAGAAGAGAGAGATGCAACAATGGGAGCATAATCAGGGTGGAGGTTACTGAAAATAATTGCATTGAGGCTAGAGGAGGAGAGAGGTTGGCCAGCAGCACCGATTTTGTTAGCAATATATTTAGCTTGTCTAAGGTAGGTGGTGTGGGAAGCATCGCCTTGTCGAAGATTCTGCAACTGCATTTTCAGTTGAAGAAGACGTGTCTCCGAGGGAGTGTCGTAAGCTTGTTGCAGAGCTAGCCAAACGTCTTTGGAGGTTTCAAGTCCAACAACTAGGGGAAGGACATCTTCTGAGAGAGAAGAAAGAATCCGGCTCAGTAGCATTTGGTCTTTTTTATGCCAGTCAAGAAGTTGTGGAGATGGTGTTGAGGGAGTCTCAGTGGCAGTATGTGAGAGAGGTAAATTGGTGCCATCAAGGAAGCCTTCAAGGTCAAAGCATTTGATTAAAGGTTTGATTTATGTCTTCCACAAAAGATAATTGGAGGATGTTAATTTAAGTGAGATGCAATGTTGAGCTTGAGAAAGGGTGGGCAGGGAAGGTGGAGTGTTGGTAATTTCAGAGGCTATAATAGACGAGGCAGAGAGAGGAGACGAAGGGTAAGCCATGGTGACTAAAGCTCTGACACCATAAAGGTTCACAAATCTGTTTTATATTGCACAATTTGATATCACTGTATACATCCCATTATATATTAGTAGTGAGTTAACCATAAGCAATTGTGACGTGGCAACAAAGTAGGCAATGTATGAGGAGTTGTGAATCCTAGAATGGTGCAGTGACATTGTGGAGCGAGTAATACGGGTGACTCGTTCCATCAATAAGAATTTCATCTTAGATAAAACAATGAAAAGAACTTTATTGCAACAAATTTTGATTCATTTAACTCTAAGTCACACTACTCTATAGAAAAAAAATAAGCATAAAAGGGAGTTTGAAATTCATCTCAGGAACTATGAATAAAAAGTAAAAGACGTAAACCATAGGAAAAGATAATGCTCGCTAGTTTATTGTGATTTTTCGAGCAAAGCGTGGATCTCTTGAGCCTTCAAAGTCTTATGTTTTTTTTTTCTTTCTTTGACCAAAAAAAAAATCTTTTATTTTTCTCTTATCTTAAGCACAAATTCCTCTTGCTTCCAACCTTCTTAACCGCCTTTGCACATACCTTAAAAGTCATAGTTATTGGCTTTTAAAATCTCATAGCTTCGTTCACAACCCGTAAGCTAGTCGTCTTCGGGTTATGAGGTTATGTCGAGAAATATTAGAGAATTTCACGTTTGAAAACCGCGGCTTCACGGTTCGTGAAACATGAGTGCGAAAAAACTAAACATCTCGAGCAATGAAAAAAGATAAATATCTAAATCGTTAATGTAAAAGCATAAATATAAATAAATTATAAGACAAATAAAAAATCTTATAGAAAGTCAATTATCACATATGTAATATGTTTAGTATATTGCTTTTTTTTGTTATTTTTTATTTATTAGAACTACAATGCGAACATATTCCACATATTTTCTCTCCTCGTTGGGTAAAAAATGTTGAATATTTGATCAGCTGGCTTATCCTTAAAATAACTACAAATTTTTTTATCAAAATACCGGGCATTGACATTATATAGTGTTGCTCGATCTTAATCTATAATGCTCAGTTGGAGCCTTCAACTTCCAGTATCAATTTATACCACCAAGAACTGCGTGCAGTCATGGGATCAAAAGTTTCAAAGCCTTTTCTAATTTCTATAAGTATATGTCAAAACATATATGCATATAAATAAATTATGTTAGATATAGAATTAAATTAAATATCAACCTTTCTAGATGACCTCTTACAACCGTTGAAGTAATTGAATTCAGTAATGAGAAATTAAAAGTGATAACAACGAGAGTTGACGAAGAAATTTTCTATGCGTATGACCATCTCCACTTATGAAATCTCATTTGTCACTGTCGAAAATTGATCAAACTTTTGTGATCGTTTGAACCATGCCACCGATATACATGATAAAGTAGTACGTTGACATGCTAAAAAAAACAAATCTAATAGAAAAAAATGAGACTATGTCAAATTATATTATTATTTATTGTGAAGCGAGTTGCATGCGTATAACATTATAAATATTTACTTTTATTTTTTTTATACCTATTAAGAATTTTTATTGTTCAAAATTATTAATATTTAATTAATTTAAAGTTGAGATAAAAAATAAAATAATATTTTTTTATCAAATTAATTATTTTTAAAATTAAATTTGAGACTATTAATTCTCGTCAATTTTAAAATAAAAATTTATTAATTAATTATGTTAATTAAATTTGATTTACTTTTATATACATTAAGTAGAATATATGCATCCAAAGAAGCACATTTATTATAAAAAAATAAGAGAAAGCGTGTTGTATTGTTACATGTCAAAGACAAACGCCATTATGCCAAATTTGTTTATAGAGATCTTCGGTTACCGGTCAACCCTTACCGTTGGATCTCCTGCAATGCATCCAACGGACAAAAGCGATTACCGTCTTTGGCGGTTCTCCCAGTTGCCCACCCGATCCCACCAAAAATCTCTTGAATTTAAAGTCGACCAAGAAAAAAGACCAACTCAGGCACCAACCTGTCATTATCAATTATTAGACGGGATCCACGCCTTTAATTGCACTAAAATCTTGGTTTCGCGCCGATGAGTAGTTTTTCTCGTGATGCATTGGCCACCACCACTACATTCATGATGTTGATAGTAGCAAGGTTGTCAAAATCGGAATCTTACCTAAAATCGGAAGGGGATGATAGGATCGAAGATCGTAAGATCGGATCGAGGATCGTAAGATCCTACTTATGAGTAAAAAATATATTTAAAATAAATATGTATTAACATATACATATATTCAATGATTTATTAAATGTATTTTAATATATATTTTACATTTTTATTAGTTTTTATCACTTTAAAAACTTTATATGCTAAAAAATAAAGTTTTATAAATATAATGTAATATATATATATATATATATATATATATATAT
>LTAE01006586.1:0-22466 GCA_001647135.1 Pontederia paniculata
TGGCGAGGAGCAGATAATAACAATCTAACGGTGGCGAGGAGCAGGTAATACCTTGGGAGGGGGTGCGGCAGTCTTCTTGCAGCAGGGGGACGCGACTGGAGAGAGGAGGGTGGGCAGCAGCGGTCTTCGTGCGTCACTGGAGAGAGGAGGGAGGGCAGCAGCGGTCTTCGGGTGGCACTGGAGAGAGGAGGGAGGGCAGCAGCGGTCTTCGGGCGCCACGACCTTCGTAGGGGTGCAGCGAGGAGAGACGGCAGCGCCGGTCTTCGCAGCTGGGAGAGGCAGTGAAGAAGAGGGGTGCGGCGAGGAGAGAGGGCAGCAGCAGTCTTCGGGTGGCACGACCTTCACAACTGGGAGAGGTGATGGAGAAGAGGGGTGCGGCGAAGAGAGAGCGCAGCGGTGTCTTTGGGCGGCATGGGAGAGGCGATGTAGAAGTGGGGTGCAGCGAGGAGAGAGGGCACTCTCGATCTTCGTCTAGGGAGATGAAGGAGAGAGAGCGCGAGACGGATCGGGGGGGGCGAGCGCGAGACGCAGCCGCTGCGCGGAGGGGAGCGACGGAGAAGAGCAGTCAAAAATTTAGGGATTTAATTTTTTACCCCAACCGGCCATTGAACCAAGGTTCGATGACATCCGAACCCATGAAAAAACACAGTTCAATGATAATAAACCGTGCATCCATCTTGATCGTCCGTTTACGATCCGACGGCATTCCATATGTGTGGAGCAAAAGTTGCTCCACACATCCCTTAACCTCTTGTAAGATACTATTAATGATTTTTACTTTCTAATTAATTATATTCATGGGATTTTGATTGCATATCATATTCTATTTTGGCAGAAAAAGAAATGGACTGTGTTCTTTGTCGACGCGGATTGTTTCCTATCTGTGCACACAGTTTTTATCGAATCTATTAACTCTGATTTTTTTTTTGACAACCGAGACACGCGGGTCGTGTTCTTAATCGACCCGAGTTGTGTTCTCTCTGCTGAAGTAACTTGGTCTCTATCTTTGAATTTAAGCCACATTTTTCAGTTCGGACGCAGTCGGTTTTTAGATGCGATGTAGACCATTATCAGTAACTCTTTCAATGATTTTCCTAGTTTTTGATGCAAGACTTTTTGGAATTATCTAGGTTCGGGATTCACAAATTTTGGATTGCTATTCACTTGATTCGAGGTTTAGCAATCTAGAGTTTGAAGTTTAAAAGCATTTTGATTTAATTTAATTTGGGATTGCTATGGTTCACACTTTTCTAGATTAACATTAAACTAAAATAGTTAGGTCCTCTGGTTTTTCTAGTCCTATAAAATTAACTCAACCCTTTCATCATATCGTTTGTAAAAAAAATATTTAATTATGTAATACAAGAGATAACTGTGATGTGATAGAATTCTAACCCTAACCAACTTATCAACTTGAGACCTTTGGGAAAAGCAAATCTCATCTTTTTACTTTTTATCTTATCTCATTTTATCTTTTCTTCTTTTTTTGTCTCAAACATTTTTTTTAAACTCATCTCTTTAAGTTAATAGATAAGATTTTAGAATTTAAAATTCATGAAGTCCTTGTGGGTTCGATATCCTATTTCATCACTTTATTACTTGAATGATCATTATACTTGCTGATTTTCTATGATTTGATTTGATCACATTAAAGAGTTAGAAAATTTTAAACATGATTAACCTTAATTTAACTACGAGAGGACTCCGGCAGCACAACACGGCACACACCCTTCTTGGACACGGTTCGTGCTCTCCTCTTTTATTCAATTTTGCTTTCACACAGTCCGTGTCCCACCAGGACACGATCTGTTTGGCAACACGGCTCACATCCAAATAGGACACGACCATGTTGGGTTGAGGCATTACATATATACTAATTTAATGAGCAATTAGCATTAGTAAAAGTTTAATCCTAAGAGAAGTTGCAAATAGGAAATCCTATTCATCCATTGAGAAGAGTAATCCTATTCATCCATCGATCATTCGAGCAGTGAGTCAAAATTACCCTTCAACTTATGTTTTATAACCAAACTATCTCCTTGTTGTAGGTTTTAATAACATGGAGATATTATATGTAATGCCTTTTATTTAAACTACAAAATGTAGAGGAAAATAGAGGAAAATAATAAGAAAAACTTTTTTTTATCACAAATCTTGTTATGGAGTTTGAGTATAAAAAACATTATTTTGTGTATTTATTATATTTTTATAGTATCTTAATATACATGTTAGGCATGAACAGTCATCATATCATATCACCAAAAAAATTGATAATCTAAAGAATAGATAAAAAAAAGATAGTTTTGTTATGAGAAATAAGTTATACAAACAAGGTTGGATTTTAAATTTGAACTTACTCTACAAGAATATTGTAGTTTGAGGGGAAATTGTCAAAGGGTACAAATCTAACAAATATATTTCTAAAGTTTGCCCTTTTGTAACCATTGCATTAATGAATGGACGTGATGTACTTTTATTTTCCATTCACGTTTTAATAAAATGATATACTGAACACAAAAGAAATAGAAGAGATATTTCTCTAACAAATTGCACGCAAAGCAATATTAAATATTTTGAGAAAAAAAGAATTCAGCATTGACGTATACCTCACTAAGCCTAGACATTTGACCATCCATACTAGAGGCATTAATGCTCAGTTCCAGTCTCTCCAGCTCTGCCTCAATTTCAGATTCTATTTTGCCCATTGATCCAACCTTACTCAAGTGCTGTGAGGTGTTTTCATCATGGTTTTTCTGTGTCTCATGAAGTTCTTTAACAGTCGGCAATTCTTTCATCTCCAATTTATCTTGCAAATCATGAATCAAGTTTTTCGTTCTCTTTAGCATGCATCTTAACTTAGCTACTTTCCTTCTATTAAATTAAATAGTTGGTCTGACGCCAATTGTAACACCCCCAATTCTATTCAAGATAATGTTCACTTTGGACCCATGGCTGGCACGAATTTAAAATGCGTCTTGAATGGTAAGGGAGGATACTACTTATAAGCTCATGACCACCTTCGTATTTTATCCATGTGGGACTAACTTTCAATCACATCATCATCTTAGGACCTTACAATCTTTCCCACTTCGGGGCTCAACGTTCTCATTGAGTCGACCCACATGGTTCAAGTGAGCACGCTAGGTTGGCTCTGATACCTTCCGTAAGACCCCCAACCCCATTCAAAATACGGTTCGTGTCCGGTTAAGATAATACCCAGATCCGACGAACCCTTTCATTAAATTATGTTAATACACCCTAATCTACTGAAAATATTCATTAATTATCATTAACCATCGATTAACACCTAAAAACTACTTCCTCTTAATTATCCTAATTACATACCTCGAAACATGTTCCTTTAATTTGCTCGATCTGTGTGTTGTTGTCTCCTCCTCGCTCCGAAGTCCGTTCACCTTCGTATCCTCCTCCTGGCATGATTCCCGAGGCGCCGAAGATTCCTCCAAACGTGAGAGAGAGAAGGAGAAGAAGAAAGGAGAGAAGAAGAGAGAAGAGAGAGAAGTTTACCTGGCGGCTAGGTAAAACTAATGAGGGTTTGGGAGAATTAATTTTGTGTTAGGGGTTTATATAGAGGTTAGAGTTAGGATTTAGGGAGTTTCAGCCGTCGTCAAATTACTTTTCCTTCGCGGTTGGACTTTTAGCCCGACTTGGTTAAGACCTGAAAATTGCTTAAGACCTAAATTATGTTAATACACCCTAATATACTGAAAATATTCATTAATTATCATTAACCATCGATTAAGACCTGAAAATTGCTTCCTCTTAATGATCCTAATTACATGCCTCGAAATTCGTTCCTTTGCTCGATCTGTGTGTTGTTGCCTCCTCCTCATTCCGAAGTCCGTTCACCTTCATATCCTCCTCCTGGCATGATTCCCGAGGCGCCAAACATTCCTCCAAACGTGAGAGAGAGAAGGAGAAGAAGAGAGAAGAGAGAGAAGTTTACCTGGCGGCTGGGTAAAACTAATGAGGGTTTGAGAGAATTAATTTCGTGTTAGGGGTTTATATAGAGGTTAGAGTTAGGGTTTAGGGAGTTTCAGCCGTCGTCAAATTACTTTTCCTTCACGGTTGGACTTTTAGCCCGACTTGGTCGACGCGGCCCAACACGGCCCACTTTGACCAACTCGGCTCCTATTGTCAACACGGCCCACCCAACTCGGCCCGTTTTGTCAATACGGCCCATTCAACTCGGGTCGTTTTGGTCGGGTATTACACCAATACTTACTACAACGGGGAAAATATGTAGACCATTGCCTAAATCTGTGCACACAAGAAAAATGCTTCATTAATTAGCATTCTTGAAATAATTGGATATATGCATAGAAGACAAAAATTGATTAGACCACGTTTCACGGAAGAATGATAAACACTGGTATAAAAAATAGATGGCAAAATTGATTTGTACTCAGGTGCATCCGGACTTAATTAAGGAAAAGCATGTCTTAATATATAAAAAAGAAGAAACTAGAAACAAAGTAAATTGTTCGAGATGATGATGATAACGATAGAACTATAATATAAAACGGTTAGCAGTTGTGCATCACAACCACATTTTCATAAGTGAATTTCTTTAATGTCGTCATGGAAACTTCGGCGGCCCATCGATCAAACTATAAAACTGGCAGTATCTTTTTTTTTTCTAACAAGTCACCAATGTATCAAATATTTCGTTTTGTCTGTAAGTAGCCATTTGACTTAATTTAATATGATTACTTCGTAGATTGATTGCATATAAATTAATATATAAACGTCAAATGACAAATTAACTAATTTGGGCTCGGATTGATTAAAAGTAGCAACTGCTTCTTTTTCGATGAAACGCTCAAACTTCTTGTTTATTGCAAGATCATTAATCCATAACAAGATCGTATCATAAATAGTTAATTTAATATTCCAAAATTTTCTTGCCCTCAGCGGACACGAGCCGTATTGTATAAAACGCGTCATGTCCATCAAAGACACGAGTCGTGTTGAGTCGAATGAAGATTGAGCCAAAATTTGATTAGAATTTAAAACGTGAGTAAGTTCGAAAAACCGACTTTAAAATCCTAATTTCTCACCTATATAAACCCCTAACCACAAGAAAATAATTCCCTAAAAAACCTGTAGTTCTGCCCTAGCCGTCAGTGACTTGTCTCTCCCCTCTCTTCTCCTCCTCTCTTCTTTCTTCTCTCTCTCTTAGGCTTCAACCTCGGGACTTGTGCCAATAGGAGGTGATGCAGAAGACAACACGCAGAACGAGAGAGATAATCTAAGGGGTAAGACAGAGTAGAAGATAACCGCGAGGTATATACTTAGGATCATTAGGAGGATTAGTTTTCAGGTTTTAAACTAATTGTTAATGATGATTAAAGAAGATTTTTGCTAGATTAATCATCTATTAATCAGATTTCTATGGAAGGGTTCTTCGGTTGATTCAATAATTTAAATAATGTTAAAATTGTTAAACTGAAATTGGACACGGACCGTGTTCCCCCATGAAACGGTCCGCGTTACCTATGCCGGCGTGAGACACGACGGAGACGGGCCACGCCGGAGAATATAATGTATAGAAGTCGGAAATGGACCGCGTTCATATGAACACGGTCCGCTTCCTCTGAAGGACAGCCATGTTGTCTCCGACACCCGTCCTACCCGCCACAACCGCGGTCCTTGAACCGCGTTCTCGGAACCCTAACACGACCTCAAAACGGCCCCGTCCTTTCTCGAATAAAATTGTGACTCCGAAGGAAATGGCGGACAAAAAAGTCCGTATTACCCTAACATGGTTTGTGTTGCCTGATTAAGAGGACGCTATTGAAACTTGTGTTCTGACCACACTTAATCAGGGAAACACATGGGTCGTGCATGTCACACCTGAGCTGGCCGTGTCCGGAAAAAATTGATGTCATGCATGTTTGACTGATTGAATCTAGTTGAGGTAGGACTAATATTCCTCTCACGCGAACTTAGAATAATAGATAATAAAGAGTTAAAAGATGTTAATGATTGTGTTTGAATTGTAACATGAAGAGGAAGGCCCCGGCGGACTAAGAGATTTATCCCTATTATTACTGTTACTGAGTTCCTTTGGGAATTATTGAGTCCTTTGGGAGTACTGTTATAGAGATTACTGACGGGTCTAGGGTTGACCTTATGGCCTAGCTAGACATTATGACGCCAGATCTCTGGAATCTTCATGCACTGGTTATTGCTCATTATTGATTGAATTAAAATATGCTACCAAGATGAATGAAAAGAAGTACAATGAACTAGGCCTGAATATACCGATAAACTGTACACCATTTATGTTCATGCCATTGTTACTGAAAAGAAAGTCTGAAAAAAAATAATGAAAGAACTGATAAGTATTGATGTCTCACATTATTACTGTCAAAAAGATGGAGGAGGAAAGGTTTGATCTACTCACTTATTGACCCATGATTATTATTCCTTTCTATATATGATCTTTACATACTAAGTGTCACAACTCATAGGTTTTCCCCCACACCATAGATGACAGAGTTGGTGGGTGAGTTTGAGCTCTCAGTTGATGACCAGAGGTGCACTACTCCAATCAATCTATCGATAAACTTTCAACTAGCTCATCCAACATGTTTAAATTGACGACATGAAAATATGTGACGATGAGTAACATCTAGCAATAACAATTCAAGAGATGATAATTGTAATCATGTCAACTACACTCCATGAGATATGATAAGTGAATGTGACTAAGGAGTCGACTCTAAGTCTCTACTCAAGAATGACGAGTCTCACATTCAACGACAACAAGTAGTAATCTAGTGATTGTAATCGATATGTTGGATCTTGATCAATAACGATTCGAAATATTGAATCCAATGATTTAGTAGTCACCAATGATCTTGGAGTCAATGATAAAGAGGTAGAAATAATAATTGATTCCATAATCAACAATGATATATCATATTTGATAATGAGGAATCGTAAATCGACAACATTGCTAAAAAACAATAACAATGAATCATGATAATATTGATTTTTTTAAGAGGATCATGATGAAATCAGAATTGACAATTAACTCCATGATCAATCTTTGATAAGTCATGCGTATGAGTCAACACAATTTGACTAAGGATAATGATTTATGTCAACTAATCAAAATCTACAATGAATCGATGGTCGATAATACTGAATCCTAAAGTAATAATCAACTGAATGATTAATAATCATTCACAAGTTGTTAAATGATTAAAAATTGGCAATGAAAAGTAATTGTCAATTGTGAATCAATATTTGATAGTGTTGATTTGTGAATTGTCAATGATAATATATCAACAATGAATAAATCTCACGAATAATTCCCAATCGACAATGATAAACCGCACATCACCATGAGTCATGAAAATCATGTGACAGATCAAGAAATTTTAGTGACATATATATCGACCCTAATAATTATTAATTTTGTGATTAATCTAATCATGACCAATAAATTCTGTGGTAACAATGATTGCTCCAAATAAATAAAGATACGTCAATAATCCTTGATAACATATCATGAGTTGTGACAATAAGGTCAAGAGTCCATAAAATTTATTCGACGATGTTTACTTGGCTTATATCATCATATTGTTTATCAATACCTTTTGACTAAATGAGTCGTCATATTCCTCAATAACTTTTTTTTACATGAGATGTATCACATCCAAGGATGATACCCTCTAATCATCTTTAAACATCACATCCTCGAGACGAAATTTTAGTCTTGCCTTGGCATAATAGTCTACAATATCTCATCAATACCAAATAACTCACCAACATTATGGGTGTTAATGAAAATTGAGTTAGTGATAACCTCTTTGGATATATTTGATTAATGGGTCACTACTATGTAAATTATATACCTTATCGTCTTAATTCTCCAAGTGAACTCTCAACCTTAAAGATTGTTCATTTGCCTCGACATAAGTGGCACAGTCCTTTACACCCATTTGCTCATGGATATATATATATATATATATATATATATACATATATATATATATATATATATAATCTTATTGATATAGAAATATTATTTTCTCGATCCAGGGGTATTGATAAGGATTTTCAACTTTATAGTAAAAATTGGCACTATAGCCTATCTCAAGTGATTGGCTCTTTTTGTTTCTCATGATCAAAAGCATCAATATAGACATTGTGACAATTATTCTTATATTTCAAAAGATTCCATGTTGGATCATATATTTTCTTCACTTCTTTCACTAGGCTAAAGCAATCTTGGCTAAAGACATTAAGTCATTTTTATTTTTTTTGTCTCTCAAGTTCATCACTTTGTATACTCACTCTAAGTTCGATCCTTTAAGCCTCAACCTTTTTTAGTTTTGTTCATTCTCAAATTTCATCAATGTAAATATTCTTGATTTCACTTCACTTAGCAAATCAAATCACCATTACAATTATACATTCTCTAATCAATCACCAAAGATTGAACAATATTTGGTCAATAGGAACTGTCGCTTTAGCTCTACTCATATGTTGTGAATCCACACATTTTCTGAGCTACTTAATAAATCAACTCCATCGCGATCATTATATCACATGATTGACATCATTCTACTTACAAATTTTATGTCGTATTATCAATGATATCAACGTATCATATCAACCATTTTCTTTTACTGATTAATTTCAGGTACCAACTGAAGTATATGTAATATCACTATTTATAGGCTCGATATCAACCAAGAGCTAGCACTCCTATCAAGTCCCAATATCAACCAAGAGATCTCACTCTTAACAGGTCCCGATATCGACCAAGAGATACTACTCCTAACATATTTCGATATCGACCAAAAGTTGTCATTATAATAATAATCTTCACTTATGTTTGTGTAAACTTAGCATTTGCCATAAACAATATATATTTTAAGTTGAAAGGTTTTTCAAGTTTCGCATATATATGCTACATCACATAGGATAATCACCATCTAACATAGCATTAGCATTATATACACATAAAACATAACATAACTAACATCATTACTAACAATGCCGTATTTATTTTGATATGCATATCAAGCATATTCCATATTATATCTATATTAGAGCATACATCGATTTGTATTTTTTTCGAACTACATCATGATGTTATTTTTAGCATACATAGCAAGTTAAAGTTAATATAATCATCAAAAAACAAGCATAGACATATATGTGCACATAAGCATAAATCAATAAAGCACATGCAAATTTCTTTCTCATTTTATCCTGACTCTACCCACATCCTTGCGTTGGACCTAAAGCCTACGCTCTGATACCATAACTTGTCACGCCCCAAAACCATCGTCCGGAGTGCGCAATGGGTCTTACGATATTTCACTAATTCAAATTCAAACTCAATAACATAATGGTCAATATAGTACACCAAAATGGATAAAAGTAATGGGCCAGATGCCCTAAAAAAGAGTTCACAATGCTCCGACGCATAGTAAACGATAAAAGGGCACACGGGTCCAAAGAATAGGTAAAAATCCATGAATATGACAAGAATGGATAAGTACATAAGATAAAAGCCTCTCCACACTCTCATATACACGTATAACCTAATTATTTTCCTTTTTCGCCCGATGAGCATGCATGAAAGCTATAACATCAATCCTCGAGGAGTAACTCCTCATCTACAAAACAACAACAATCAGAGGGGTGGGCATAAATGTCTTAGTGAGTGAAATAATAGATCCATAAAATATTTAAACCATCCAAAAAATAAAATCATCAAAAAAACACGATCAAAATGTATATCATACATAGCTTCATATAATAAAATACTTGCAATCGATGCATGAGTTAAAACATGCTATGTATGAACTACGTTGACACCTCGTGATCCATGATCACATATTCATCTCGCACGGTTGATGACCACCTTGACCACGCGATCCATCGCTCACCCACACGAGGGCATCACACCGTCACCACGAATAGTTCTCTCGCTCACGCGAGCCGTCACCCACCACGAATATGAACTATCATCATCATCGCACTAGTAGATCACCTCGACAACAAGAGCCATCACTTGCACCACACGAGGGAGAGCCACAATCATCAACACCTCACTCCAAGTGAGCTACCATGCATGTCTAATGCACATGCATGAGATATACATATATCATGATAGTATTTCAAAATAGTACTTGACATTAGCACTTACCGCAATATTTCAGGATTTATGACCTTGATGTAGCAAAATCGTGTGTCTCAAAATTAAAGGTGGTACCAGGTTTTCTGAACCTGGGGGCACCTAGACAGAAAACAGGATATCAACAAGTCTTAAAGATAAACCTAAACACACAGCTTCAACCGCAAGTATACGGTTATCCTTGTAGTATTTTAGGGTCGAACCCACAGGAAAATAAAAAATTCACGATTCAATAACTTTATTCTACCACGAACCGAAATCAAGAACAAATATCTTTTGTGCAAAAATTTAAGTAAACTAGGACTAAAATCTGAAGAGAAGAGTAAACTAATATTTTTGGTATTTTTAGATTTTTAGATAAATAAAAAGAGAATCAATATAAAGCAAGATCGAATGACTCAAATAGGGAAAAACAATTGGGACATGGGAATTGTTTTGAATCCTACTTGCTAATGAACATTGTGAAACTTAAATAATATTGACCTGGGACATTTAAGAATCAAACCTAGACCTCTCGTAGCCGAGGCTTAAACTTAAATCCTTAGAAGTTTATCGCATAACTCTCTCGAATGCCANGCTCAACATTCGAGTCCAAATGTGCAAAATATTAGCAGTGAGAACTACCAACCAAATATTCCCAAATAGAATAGATCAGGCTTCTCAGATCCCAATCTTCTACCAATAACAAAACAGCAAATAACTCACACCATTCAACCATGACAGGTTCAAAACATCAATAGTAGAACTACAACTAAATGTTCCCAAATAGGTTAAGCCTCTCGGATCCTAACCTCCTTGGACTCAACAGTTGCAATTCATAATATAAAAATCAACATGTATGTAAGCACATAATAAAAGGGAAGATTGGAAAGTCGAATAAATAATAAAATGCATCAGAAGATAAGTTCATATAGCAAATAGGAAATCTCAAGTCATCCCATGTCTAGGCCTAATTGTTTAGCCTCCAGCAGCCATTAAACACATTACAAACATCACAAGATAAGAGTTCATCATTGGAGATCAATACAACTTGAAATATCAAATCATACAACCAACGATACTCCATAAATCTTCGGCTTTCTTCTTCAGCTCTGTTTCTTCTCTTCCTCAGCAATGATCGCTCCACTCGATGCTTCCTTCCGAATGGAGAACGGATGCTCCCTTACTTTCCTCGTTTTGCCTTTTATCTTCCTCCTCTTCACCAATCATAGGATGTCACTTGTCATTTGTACATGCTCTGCCAATATTCCTTGAAACCGCCAAGGAACCTTCCTGGTCTAAATTATAATTCTATTTTTTTAGTGTAAATTTAACAAAATATCTCATATGTTATCTTTTCGTTATCATTTAAATTATCAATTTTTAAATTTTAGTTTTAATTTTATACTAATTCAATAATATAATTTAAAATTATTTTAGTTTAAATTTGTCGAAATATTTGTTAAATTATTAACATTTATTTTAAATCATTATAATTTATTAAGATTATTAACGTTTATTTTGACATTTACTAATATTTAACTTTTATAAAACATTTATTAATATCTTTAAGTTTATTATTAACGTAAAAAATATTAACATTTATTAAGATTTTTAATGTTTATTAAAATTATTAATGTTTATTGAGATTATTAACGTTTGTCTTAAATTATTAACTCAATACCTTCTAATTTAAATATTAACATTTATTTTAAATATTATATTTTAACTTTATATCAAGTTAATAACATAATTCTAAAATATTTTATATATCATATTATTTTTTTAAGATTTTTAGAAAATATTTTGTTATGTCACAAACTAATAATATTATTTTTATATTTATCGAAAAGAGAATTCTATTATTTTGGGTTCTCACACAATTCATCCAAACACTCCTTGAAACTTAACGTCATTAGTTCATCCAAATATAATTAGAACTAATATATCAAATCAATCTATTCAATAGAACCCCGAGAACTTCATGTTCTCCATCCAAATCTTGTCATATCTCTTTGATATTCTTGATTGTTTGCTTCAAAGAGT
This sequence comes from Pontederia paniculata, assembly GCA_001647135.1. Lineage (NCBI taxonomy): Eukaryota > Viridiplantae > Streptophyta > Magnoliopsida > Commelinales > Pontederiaceae > Pontederia > Pontederia paniculata. The sequence goes on from LTAE01006586.1 coordinate 12,212, forward strand.
TTTTTTTATTGGAGAATGACTTATGACCACAACTTGTTTTGCCTCTTTCCTTTGGGCTGCATTTGACAAGTAGAACCGGGATTCTCCGAGTTTTGATAAATAGTTTGATTTGATATATTAGTTCTAATTATGTTTGAGGAACCGAAAGTTGAAAATTCGGATCACGTGACTTGAGGTTTTTATATTTGATTATGTGCTCGATTCTCAAAAGCGTCACATCGTTTAAAGAATCGGGCGGAATCAGAGCCAGAACTCATTTAATTCTTGTTCTAATTCTTATTGCCAAACTAGGCCTCGTGGGTTTAGAAACAAAAATTTACGCATGGAAAATATGTACTATTCTAAGATGAAAGATGCTGGCTTCTTTGATGCTGACTAGGATTAGTAACTCAATCTTTTTGAATATATCGAAAAAAGAGAGAAAAAAAAGAAGGTAAAGAGCATCTCACTAAATGATAGTTTAATTGTACCATTGTAAATACATAGCCAAAGTTATGTTATTCCAGAGTAGAAATACATAGCATCTCAATGAATGTTACTTGCCTATACAAAATTTATCTTCGGCTGTTATTAACTTATCAGAGCAATGCCTTTTTTGAATTCTTTATTTGGATAATCGATTCTCTTGTGACAAATTATAATCCCCAATGCACAGGTGAGAGTTTGTTTCAAGTCATGGTCATTATAACCCTTTTGAAAGCAAAAAATGAGAAAGAAACTTGCCATCTGTTTGCCAAATGACGAAGATGCGTTCAATTGGTAGCACTGTAGCAGTCTTATAAGTTTTTTTTTCCGTTTGGAGTTGGGAACCAGATCAAAACTAATCAGAACTTTGACCTAGTTCTCAGTGGTTTCACCAAACAATGTGACGTTTGGTGGAACCATCACGGGATCCAAAACTCTTGAACTTGGGGTCACGTGACCTCAAGTTTAGGATATTTAGTTCTTGCCATTGGCAAGAACCAATTGGTTCCTGCAAACGGCAGGAACCAAATTTTTTTTTTTTTTTTTGACGCGACATTTTTTTTATCTTTTACTTTTGACGATTTTTTTCTTTTATCTCTCTTCATTCTTTCTTTAATCTTATTTAATTAAATTAACTTATATTTTTATTTATTAATTATATTTTCTCTGTCCATCAGTATTTTTTTATCTTATACTGATGGACAGAGAATAGTAAGCAAATCAATGTGGACTTTTAGTCTCTTTCGTTCTACTTTGCATTTCACTCTGGAAGTTATGAACAAATTCATTCTGAAATACTCATAGTATCTAAATTCCATTAGCCCATACTTGTATCTATTGTCCTTATAACATCACTTATTGTTGGTCTATAAGCATGCTTTTCCTTAAGGATGCACCTAATCACAAATCTTCTCATCTATTTTCCACTTTTATCAATTTTCCATGCATTGCGGTCTAATCAATCTTGGTCTTCTCTGTATAATGTTAACTGTTTTGACGTCTTATAGGTGTCTAATTATTTAAGCACTCTAAGTCACCATTTTGTCTGTGCAGATTTACTCAATGGAATACATATTTTCTCTGTTGGAGTCAGTTTTAGCGTCATATGCACTATTTTGTCTAATAGAATAGAAGTAGATGAGTTAAATGGCATCCAAAGAAAACAAATAATTTGGTTCGAGATTTGCAAAATGAGTTGGAAATTAAAGAATCCTTGACTGTTAAAGAGATTCACGAGGAACACAAAAGCCATGAAGTAATTTCTTCAGCAGAAACACCTGTTGAATCTACAGTAAATCAAATTCCGACGCATTTTTCTCCGATCATTCAGAATGATGAAGCTACCTCACAGCAGCTTTGTAAGGTTGATTCAATGAGCAACTGGAGAGACTAGAACTGAACATTAATGCCTCTAGTCTGGATAGTCAATTGTCTATTCTTGGTGAGGTACATCCATGCTGAATTTCTTCTTCTCAAAATCCTAGACACTTGGGGCGACGTGGGATGCTCCTACTTGGACAGTCTCCCGTCCAATGCGGTCCGTCACAGATGCAGCAAGGATTCAATGGTTTTGACGGCTAGGAGTTGTCCAAGATGAATGGCTTCGTTCCTGGAGGCGTCTTGCTACGATCATTGCGATGGGGATTTGGCGTTCGCCCATGCGATGATTCGGAGTCGTGTCCACCACCAATGCCCTTGTCGTGGGGCTTTGGTGACACTCGTCGTGAGTCCAGGTACACCGTGAGAGCTTCGGCGGCAGATAGTAGTGCGCTGAGATTGGGGCAGCGCTGGCAATCCAACTCCATGCGGGCCCAAGGCTTGAGACCGTTGACGAATCTTGCTCGGAGGATTTGCTCGTCAATTCGGGGATTCTGAAGGCATAGCTCGAAGAGCTCGTTGACGTACTCCTTCAAAGATCCCTTTTGTTGGATACGGAACAGTGCCATGTTCGCCTCCATGTCCGAATTAGTTGCGAAGAAGTGATCGTTGAGCACCTCACCGAATGCTTCCCAGGACTCAATTGGATCCATGTGACCACGATTGACGTCCTCGCAAATGCAGCGCCAACAGAGGTTGGCTACATCTTGCAAGAAGAAGGATGCGTTGAGTATCATCCTCTCTTTCGATGTAATGCCCTGGGCTTCGAGGTAGCGCTGGACATTCCAAAGGAATTTCTTGATTTCCTTGGCCAATCGTTTGCCTTTGTAGGGACTTGGCCTTGGGACGTCGATGGGTAGGCGCTCATAGGAAAGGCTTCTTCTGCTTCCGTGAGTGCTTAATGAGCGTCGTTCGAGAAACTTCAGCTTGTTGCCGAACTCCTCCTTGAGTGCATCTCGCATGGCCGCCAACTTGTCATCCATCGATTGCCTCAGATTCATGATTGTTGCCTCCATGGTCTCCACAGGGCGTAGAGCGGAGCGACTTTGCTTTGCACATACGGAATGCTTAGCGGTTCGTTGGAGAAGACATGCTCCTTGAGCGATTGCATCTCGATTCCAAGCCGATTCTCCAATGCGGCCACGACGTCCATGGATCTCGCGTGGCTGCACTCTGGGGCGAGCGACGCACGAGCTTGGTCTTGCCTCCTTAGGTCATTCAACACCTTTGAATTGCAACCCATTGGCACTACTCAGAGCAACCCCAGCAACGTTGCTCTGATACCACTTGTCACGGGGCATTTGTGCGGACATGGTCACATGAGGCGTCTAGGCGAGCGGAGTGCCGAGACAAGCCTGCATGAGCGGGTCTTGAGTATGTGAGCAACGGAAGTCTTAGGACACGATGGGGTCGCGGAGCGGTGTTGTGCTTGATGTCTAGCGCGAGGCGTCAAGACAGACGCTTGGCAGCGATTGTACGACGATGCCTGAGTGGGCACTTGGCGGGCACTCGAGCGGCGACGAGTGAGCAGACTGCACGGAACGTCTTGAGCGGCGACACTTGAGCAGGCTGCGCGGTGCTTCCTGAGCAGCGACGCGTGAGCAGGCAGCGCGGAGCATCCTGTGCGTTGACGCTTTGGACTTGAGCGTCAACGTCTAAGCAAGCACTTGTCCTGTGCGGCAGCGGTTAGGCGACATCAAGCTGAGCGCTAAAGCAGTAGTGTTCCGAAGGGGCGCAACGCGCCGGGGCCGCGGGCGCACCGAAGGGGCGATTCGGTCACAATGCGGAGTGTCAGTCTGCTACTGTGGCATGCACACTGGAAGCATCAACTTTTGCATGGGCAACGAGCAAAAACATTGACGATTGCTTGAGAAATGAGAGTTTTTCTTTAAACAATGCAAATGCTTTACAACTAGAGTGGGGATAGCATGCTTCTCCCCAATATATAGCAAGCCCAAGATTGGCATGGAGGACCAGCCAGGGGGTGTATTTTTACTATAGCATCTCATACTATGCCACTAGTGGGTTGTCTTACAAAACATTGATGTTTCCTTGGGACACTAAGCTAAAAAACATGTGAAATCCTAAGAAAGGAGTAAAGATAACTTGGAAGCATTCATTTGAAGTATCTTGACAAAAGTGGGCATGGCCCATGAGAATGGTGACGCGCGATCGGATGTGCGGAGCTGTGCACTGACGCATGACTTGGGCGCGGTGCGACGTTGCAGGGCTGCGGAGCGTTGATGTTTCAGCGGGCCACAGAGATGACCCATGACACGTGCACGTGCCGGGACGCAGAGCGCGGGCACGCGCCAAGCGTTCCAGGGTGCGGCCAACAGGTGCAGGCACGCACCAAGTGACGCGGGAGCGACATATGGCATGACAACGCGCAGCAAGCGGTGCGGCGATGGTGGAAGTACATGACTCTTTAAAGATTTCGCTGTTAGTAAAACCTAAGGATCTTGATGAGGTAAGGGTACAAGATTAATAATAAAATGAATAGGACGTCGACTATTATTTGGAACCGCAATGTTAATGATATAGGGCGGGTAGTGTGGCTACTAATTGGTTCCTGTTTTTCAACTAGCTTCCACTATGCAATGAAGAGGATCCACATGCATCCTTCTTTTTTTAGTGCATTGGCCGTGGTTAATGCACCACCACTGACGGTCGGGCGTACTTGTAAGACTCATGAGAAATTAACTAAACTACCCAAAGTCATTTGAATTTGTTAATGGGATAATATCAAAGATTGTAAATGAAACCTGAGATTAAAGCCACTTACACATTTAAATTGATTATGTCTTCTATTAATGTTTTGATGTTGTTCCAAGACATGAGATATAATCATGATGCTATTCTAAGATATTGTTATTTCCCTTAGGTTGTTCTAAGGTAGTAGGTACATTTGATCTCCTGATGTTGTTCTAGGAAAACATGACTTGACATTTATAATTATGACAGACATAGTTCATGATATTTGCCTTGATGACTTTTGTTATAGAAAGAAAGCCTAATTTAGTGGCCATATTTCATATTCATGTTGATGTATATTTACTTATTTTATGTACTTGATGCCTTGCATAATGAGCATTTTATGCTCATGAGATATTATTTCTCTTGTGTTGAATCTCACATGTAACTAGGTTGTGCTGAATTCCTTATGCTGGTGGTGTGCGCGACAGCTGATGCTCGTGGTGGATCTATATGCACATGAATGACCTTTTGAATCTCTATTATCATTAGATATCTCTGTTTAAAATAATTGAGTTGTATGACTGACAACCAAGATACCGAACTCCATATTTTTTATGGGTATGTAGACTCATAGTTTGTTTTTTATTTCACATTTTTCTCTATTGGGCCTTTTAGTTATTAATAATTATCTCAGCTTTTGTTTCATTATTTTCTTTATTCAGTATTTTTAGTAACAAGTTAAAGGGTCAATATGTAAGTCAAAATTTTGTAAGACGTGTAGCGTCTCTAGGTCTACATTTTTGTCACGTGGAGAGTATGAGTTTGGGGTCGTTGCACAACTCAACTCAATTTTAGCTAATTCAAATATATTTTTAAAACTTATCCAGTTCGGTTTAGCTTTAGGTTTAAAGTTGATATAGAAATAATAATACTTTATATTTTAAATATAATTCAAAATACTTTGGAAAAGTTGATTTTTAATTTTTAAAAGAATATTATTAATATTAAATATTGAAAAAAAAAAAGATCATTCTTTACTGGATCTAAGTATCAATTCTTGACCCAATTCAATTTGGGTAAAGATAATGGTGTTGAGTCATATTTTAATTGGGTGGAATCATATTTGATCCTTGAACCTCTCTAGTAATATATTTTCTTACTGTTTATTGATTTAGAAAAACCTGATTTATTGCATCCGCTTTTTGCCGGCAGCGTAGCGCCATCTCCTCCTTTTGACAACTCCCCCTCGTTTTCTCCGCTTTTTGGAACTCCGGTTGCAGTTTTTTTTTTTTTTTTGGTCGCCGGAATCGACCGTTGAGGGGTTCGTTCACGTCAAGATTGTTTTTTTCCGCGTTTTTGCATCCGCTTCTGGCGTAAAACTTGAACCTTGCTTGGCGGCCGTCGCCATCGTATTGGAAATTTCTTTCTTCTGCCCCTCCGAGATCCGATTTTTATTTGGCATCTTCGGTCCTGAGGTATGTGGAAGTTTTGTGACTTTTGATGATGTTCCCCGGGTTAGAAGCTTTCCTGAATAGTTTTCATCGTTGGAAATATTGGTAGATTTGGTAGCATTATTTGAGAAAATGGGGCGCAAGATGATTCACATCTAAGCATTGGAAAGAAAGGTAACAGAAATCTGCGGGAAGTCCTTGTTGATGCTGTTATTGCAGTGGACATTGGATACATTGAAATTTTCATTCTAAATGGATAAGCAGGCAGATCAGAAGAAAGTCGGTTTCGGTGGCAATGTTTTCAACCGGATTAGTTTTAGACAAACCGTGGAAGATTTTGATTGACAGAGAAGAAGTTCCTTGGAACACCCCTACCAGGAGTTCGGATGCAAGGCTTGATGCCTCGTTCCAAGACTAGCCTCGTTTGGATCAGGGGTTAGGGATAAATGTGGAGGATTACTCATGGATGATTGAGAAGAGTTATTATAACTCGCAAGAACATTGTGTTCTCACATATTTGCATATTCCTGCAATTAATAACGTGGGGTCCACATGAAAAAAAAAAGTGGGCGTTTGGCAAAAAAAGATGAGAACAAAGGTTTGTTCTTGGTGTTATCCTCAATCCAAACAGGCCCTTAAAGACATTATGTTTTTATTTCATCGATTTGGTGGAATTTGATGGGTTAGACTTTTTATATCAAATTTATCCTCAATCTTGTTTACTATTTTAAATTATTTTTATAATTCTTCTTAATGCACGCAAGCAAAGATCATAAAGTTCTTGTACGTAGTATATAAAATATTGATTCTCTAATTTATAATTTATCGATATATATCTGGTACACTCGAATTGTATTATTTAAGTGCTTATTGCTTGCCAAAGATCTAATAAGTATCGTTCCTCAATTCGAAAAGGTAAAATAATCTTTTTAACAAAATTATCTTTTTTTATCCATCTCTTAATTTTTTATGCAAATAAAATATTGATTATCTTAGGCTATCCATTATCATTTATTTTTATTCAAATATAGGTTAAAATAACCTTCCTCAACTCATAAATTTTTAACCTTTCTTAATCATCTTCAATCTATCCATCATCATCTCTTCATCACTAAACATCCAAACGAAGTCTGTAGCCGTGAATTTTAAGGACAGTTTTTCCAGAGATGAGGAAGTATCAAGTTTAAAGTTGTCAGGCCAATGTAACTCTCTTGCTGATATGTCTCCAGGTAGTGTCAAGATTGGTTTCAGGCATGGTAGAACTCATAATTCTCTTAAAAGCAGATGGGCTCACAGATTTTCGGTTAAGCCTCTCTCTTCTGAGGAGAACTGGCTTATCCCTCAGCTTTATAAAGACAGATTGGACTTTGAGGAGTATGTATTTAGTTCATCTTTGAGCACCACATGCATCATCTTTAAAACCTTTTGTCATATACTGATGGACAGAGAATAGTAAGCAAATCAATGTGGACTTTTAGTCTCTTTCGTTCTACTTTGCATTTCACTCTGGAAGTTATGAACAAATTCATTCTGAAATACTCATAGTATCTAAATTCCATTAGCCCATACTTGTATCTATTGTACTTATAACATCACTTATTGTTGGTCTATAAGCGTGCTTTTCCTTAAGGATGCACCTAATTACAAATCTTCTCATCTATTTTCCACTTTTATCAATTTTCCATGCATTGTGGTCTAATCAATCTTGGTCTTCTCTGTATACTGTTAATTGTTTTGACGTCTTATAGGTGTCTAATTATTTAAGCACTCTAAGTCACCATTTTGTCTGTGCAGATTTACTCAATGGACTACATATTTTCTCTGTTGGAGTCAGTTTTAGCGTCATATGCACTATTTTGTCTAATAGAATAGAAGTAGATGAGTTAAATGGCATGCAAACAAAACAAATAATTTGGTTCGAGATTTGCAAAATGAGTTGGAAATTAAAGAATCCTTGACAGTTAAAGAGATTCACTAGGCACACAAAAACTATGAAGTTATTTCTTCAGCAGAAACACCTGTTGAATCTACAGTAAATCAGATTCCAACACAGTTTTCTCCGATCATTCAGAATGATGAAGCTACCTCACAGCAGCTTTGTAAGGTTGATTCAATGAGCAAAATAGAAGTTGAGCTTGATGCACAGCTGGAGAGACTGGAACTGAACATTAATGCCTCTAGTCTGGATAGTAAATTGTCTATTCTTAGTGAGGTACATCCATGCTGAATTTTTTCTTCTCAAAATCCTCTAGTATTTTTGAGGAATTTGTTAGAGAAATGTATCTTCTAATTCTTTTGTATTAAATATATCATTTTATTAAAATTTGATTGGCAAAGTACATCACCTCCATTGATCATAAGGGCAACTTTTACAAACAGTTAGATCTAGTATCCTGTGTGTGGCAAGTTTTCCTCAAACTACAGTAACTTTGTTGTATGTCAAAGTCACTCTGTAAAGCCATTTAGAGCACATATCATGTTTTCTCCGTCAGAAAATAACTCAGAAAAGATATGTTTGTATTGCACCCATGAGATATAATACATGCGGATTATAGACCTGCAAGAAATCTAATTGGATTTTGTAATTGGTTAGGAAATTTTGAATGTTTAACTTGGAAGTATGCAAACAAACCTAGAAAATAGCTAGACAGATCTAGACTTTACTGAATTGTTTGTTTCTTCTCTATGCTATTATTGTATTTTTTTTCATTTACTCGTCTCCTTCAACATGAATGTGCCTTGTATGTGACATAAAATTCATAATGGAATTTAAACAAGACAGATTATTGGGGACATTTGCACAAGTTGGGGAATCCAAGTACAAAAGTCTTTCTTAATTTTCTTTTTTTAGAAGGAAAAGGATGGCTGTTAGTTGTGCAGTCATCCTTTTTTATTGATGTGATCAGCAATTTACAAAAGTGACCATGGGTACAAAGAAAAAAGAGGGTTAGACAGTAACTCTCTGTCCACTCTATGGCCGAGGTTTTTTTCGTGAAAGTTTCTTCATAAACTTGTTATTTCCCCATGAAAATATGTCTCCCGATGTTAATTTTTAGTTCTCCTTGGAAATAAGAGCAGACATGTCTGCAAATGTAATTTGCAAGGACCGGGATGACAATGACAGTGACAAGGAAAACACATCCACAAATCAACAACACAATGGAAACTATTCAGTATCATCACGGGAACTCAGCTTGCGCTTTCATGAAGTGGTTCAATCAAGAGTAGAAGAACGAATTAAGGCGCTAAATAACCTCAAACATCATTCTTAATTTCTCATGTCCAAGAATATCCACTTCCAAGAATATCTTTAGGAATCAGGTTATATCATTAATTTGTATCCACATCCACTTCCAAGAATATCTTTTTCTCCTCAAACATCATTCTTAATTCCTCATGTCCCTAAATAACCTCCTTAGGAATCAGGTTATATCATTAATTTGTATGTTATGACATCATATCAATATCTTTTATCAAGGTAAATTCAATCTCTATAAGAACTAGACCATAAAATCATCTATCATATCTATTTCATCCTCAAGAGAATAACAAATCTTAATTTCAATACTTGATCATATTGGTCACACTAGGAATCTTGATCTCACTCATGCTGACTTGTTGCATGTCTATAAAGGATACTATATTCAGTTCATAGAAAAAGGTCGATAGTCAATATTGATTCAACAATTCATTGGAAAGATAAAAAGCCTTACTTACATTGTTGTAGATGGTGCTGTGACTGCTCGTGATGCTTTTGCACATGAATCTAGACTCAATAGGGTTACTATCCGATATAGGATGTCAAGAGAATCCTAACGTTGAGCTCTAATACCTAAATGTAACATCCCCAAACCCACACCCTGCCATATGGTAAAATATGGACTCGGAGACGCTACGACGATGCAATCCTTTGACCAAATATTTGACTATGTTGACCAGTCAATAAAAATTTCATAAATGCGGAAGACTTAAATCAATTAACAGTAATATTCAATTAAGTAAATGCGGAAGTCTGAACAATATAAATAGTGTCATAAATATGATTGACTCTAGGGATGACACTAAGACCCTGTCATGTGCATAACATCAGCATCATCACGAGCAATATGTAGTCACCAGCACCATCATCCACTGTAGAACTAGTACCTGTAGGATCATACAGGGAAAGCAGTATTCCATGAGTAATTACGCCCAGTGTGTAAGGCACAAGTAGATATAGAATCATAATGATAAACATGATAACAATAAACTTGATACTGATATAA